>CATIWO010141330.1:0-17289 GCA_949673435.1 Macaranga tanarius | reverse complement strand
TATATCACACACACACAATATATATATATATATATATATATATATATATATATATATATATATATATATATATATATATATTCAAAATTATTTATGTGAGTGCATTTTATGCTCCATCACACATTATTCTTAAATTTTTTTTCATTTTATTGAATGAGTACATTTTATGCTCCATTTCATCCAATTTGTTTTCTTTGTTTTTACAATATATTCATATTAGAGAACTTTATTGTTGAAATTAAAACTATCTATAGACACCATTCTTGAAATATCAAATTATGAACATTCAATCATTTAAAAGAGAAGTAAGCATTAAATTCATTAAAACCCAAAATCTTTAACCTCAAGTTATCAATCAAGCTTAACAAGCAAATATTAAGCATTAAAAGGGGATTATAACACAAATTCGAGAAAACTATACCAATGTCTCAAATTCACTACATTGATAAGCTACAAAAATTCAAAAGTATGAGTATTTAATTATGAGCTACCCTATGCATAATAATGAATCTAAACAACTCGACTAACCTAATTCTAACCAACCTAAATGCAACCTAAAACATTAAAAATCAAACTAATAACATCATAAAACTGCTCTAAGTATATGCATGCAACATAAAATGCATCATGAAATTCATCCTTCCCTACACTTGAATGTCACATTGCCCTCAATGTGAAACCAAGTGTGATAACACACACAAAAATATACAAAATAAATAAAAACAAAATGAAAAATAAATAGAAAGAATGCTGAAAATTACTCCCCTTATTGTGATGAATCCGGAGAAAATGACGATGGAGATAGTTCAATGAACTTGCTAAGCTCATAGTTGTAGTAGTATTGCTCTTTTTGCACACATTCAAGGTGATGCTCAAGCTCATTAAATCTTTGCTTTACCTTCTCTTCAAATGCATTAAATCTCCACAAAACTTCTTAACACCCCTCTCCTTCACTTGGTTTCTTATTGTTTTCTTGCTCTATAGATAACTTGTTAGAGATAATAATAGGCAAAGTGTTGCCCTCCCCTATAAAAGTGTACCTCAAGTGGCTAGGCAATGGATTGAGGTCAAGGTCAGGAGGTTTTTCAATAGAGGGAGAGGTTGGGTTGTCACTTCTCACCAATAACTCAAGTTTAATAGATGTGTGCTCCCCCTTACTCTTTAACTCAATCGCACTCTTCTCATCATCAATCTCCTCATATTTATGCTTTATCACCTCCCTCACACACTCATCACTTACCTCTACCCTCATACACCTCTCCTCTTCTAAAGGGTATCTCATCACCTTAGACATCACAAATTCTACACTCTCATCCCTAACTCTAAGGGCTAATTTACCCTCAAACACATCAATCAGAGCTCTTCCAGTATTAAAAAATGGTTGACCAAGAATAAGAGGACAAGTTTCATTCTCCTTAAAATCCAACACCACAAAGTCAACAGGAAAAATAAATTTTTCTACTTTAATAATCACGTCCTCTATCACTCCATATGGCTTCTTAATCGAGTAGTCCGCTAATTGAAGTGACATCTTTATGGCTTTTGCTTCTCCAATATCAAGTTTTCTAAAAAGGGAAAGAGGTATCAAATTAATACTAGCTCCTAAGTCACATAAACATTTAAGAAATTCACTAATTCCTGCAACACAAGGTATAGTAAAACTCCCTGGATCCTTGAGCTTAGTGGGAATGTTGTATGAAATGATTGAGCTATAAGTCTCCGAAAGTGGCACGGTTTGATTCTCTTTCCAATTCCTCTTATTGGTAATAATGTATTTCAAATACTTTTCACAGAGAGGCATTTACTTAAGAGCTTCCAATAGAGGAATATTGACCTAAAGCTTTTTGAAAATCTCTAAAACCTTAGCAAATTATTGTCCATCTTAAGCTTTTTTAACCTTTAAGGAAAATGTATTTTAGGAATGTACACTGAAGATGAAGGTGGTGAAACCTTTTCCTTGCCCTTTTTGTTTACTTCCTGCTCTTCCTTAATAGTGTCCTCTACTTTGACATAGTCATCTTCTTCCTTAGTCTCAACTTCTGTAGATACTTCCGCTTGAGAATTCACTTCTTTGCCACTCCTAAGTGTGCTAGCCTTCATTTGCTCTCTTGGGTTTATCTTAGTGCTACATGAAAGATTGCCTAGACTCCTTATATTGATTGTATTTGTAAGTTGCCACAATTGAACCTCTATATTGTGAATTGAAGAGGCATGGTTCTTGGCTATTTGATCAAACTTTTCCTCCATTCTCTTCTGGTTCTCATCTTGCATTAAGATTTTGGTACTAATGGCGTCCATGAACTTATTAAGCTTAAGCTCCCACGAAGGTGTTTTGTCTTGGTAGGGTTTTTGAAAACCTAGAGGTCCTTATTGCCTAGCCATATTAGTATTGTTGGGGAAACTAGGTGCCATTGTATTGCTATTGTTACTCCATAAAAATTTGGATGATTCCGCCATCTTGGATTATATGTGTTGGAGTAGGGACTATTAGCTTACTTTTTTAAAAACTGATTCCCCATATAATTGGCTTGTTTGACATACCCAACATTATAATTAGAATAATTCATCATATTCAAAGAATCTCCTGAAACTTGGGTAAACACTACATTAGCCTTGTGTGTAAGGCTGCCAAGCTATTTAATAAGTGTTGAAATTTGATCTTGTAAAGCTATCATCGAATCCACTTCAAGCTTTCCCATTCGCCTAGGTGGATTAGTTCTCTCTGAAGCCCAAAAACAACAATCATGTGCCAATCTCTCCAAAAGTGTTGCAGATTTATCAACTGTCTTCCTCATCATGAAGCCGCCAGCCTTAAAATCCACTGAGTCTCTAGTAGAACTCATTAGCCTATTATAAAAGGTTCTGATAAGCACATTTTTTGGTAACCCATGGTGTGGACAACTCCTCTGCATCTCAATAAACCTCTCCCATACCTCACTGAGTGGCTCATAATCAAGTTACTGAAAAAAGTGATTTCTTTAACAACTTTAGCAGTCTTAGAAGGTGGATAATACTTTGCTAGAAATGCCTTTGCCAAATCATCCCATCGTGCAAACGAACCAATTGGTTGAGTCTTTAACCATGCCTTGGCCTTGTCCTTCAATATGAATGAAAATAACCTCAATCTAATGGCGTCATCTGACACACCATTATACTTAAGTATATCACAAATCTCTAAAAAGGATGCAATATGGTCATTAGGATCCTCATGTGCCAAGCCATAAAATTGAATGGTAGACTGAATCATCTGTAAAAGTGAAGGCTTGATATCAAAATTATTAGCATTGATGGAGTGTCTTGTTATGCTTTATTGTGTTCCTTCTAAACCCAGCACTGAGGTGTCCAACAATGTCCTCGCATTAACTGCTTCTTCAGCCATTGTGCTTGATGTGCTCTTAGATTGCTTCCTGTTCAACTTTTCAAATCTTGTGAGCTTTGGAATGTATGTGAGTGGTTCTTTTCCTGATCTTTGAGTATTATGCATACACTGAAGAATCACCGTGAAAAAAAAATTAAAACAAATAGAAAAAAAATTGTGCTTTAATCCAAAAGAAACAATATCAATTTTTACATTAAAATAATAGTCCCCGGCAACGGCACCAAAAACTTGTTTGCGATTCAACCGCAAGCGTATGGTTTTGCAGTAGTAATAAATTATTGATCCCACAGGGATTATGATTTATCCGTCCATTGGTTTATTTCTAATTGTTTAGAGCAATAGAAAATATATTTGGGACAATTAAAATAATTAAATAAAAATTAAAGGAAAATAAGAATAGCACTTAAAAATAATGGAAATATCAATATTCATAAACTTGCTAGGAATTGAACCTATTAATAATCATCAAGAATTTAATTACAATGGATCATTTAATTATGCATATCCTGAGTTCTATGTATTATTGATTAATCTCTCTCAAGTATTAACCAAATTTGATTCATCAATTTCAATTAACATGCATAACCCAAATTCTCATTTAAGGTTATAATATTAAATTCAATTCACGAACCAATTAATAACACTCAATAGGAACCTAATCGAATTGGTTATCTCTAATCACAATTCAACAAAGCATGTGTTTATATATCTATTAGAATTAAGATTTCTCAATTTATAATCCTAATTAAGAACCATGTTAATGGTGATCAAGCATTAATAAGCATTAAGCACTTAAACACAATATGCAAAAAATTAAAGACCCATTAAATTAAAAAAACTCAAATCATATCATAGAATTCAATCCCTAAAAAAAAAAAAAAAAACTAGCAAGCCATAAAAACTAAATAATCCATAATAATATAGAATTCACCCATGAAAAATACAAGAAATTCCAAGAAGAGAAGAAAAGATAAAAACTCTATGTTGCTTGTTCTTCTTGTTCTCCTCCAAAATCCTCTTGATTCTCTAGGGTTCCTCCTCCTTTTATTCTTTTCATAAGTCTTCTATTTATAGCCTTCTAAAAATTGCCCTTTTTTTCCCCAAAAATATGCCAAAATTTGCATTTTTATTTCTTAAAACCGTGCAGGCTGCTCTAGCAGAAAAATATGCTAGAGCAACAGAGAGCATCGCACTGCAGAAGACCCGGAAGCTGCTGTCGCAGTTTTCCCCTGCTCTTGCAGTCGAGAGTGCTGCTTCAGTCCATCTTGCTAGAGCAGAAATTCTGCTCTAGCAGCCGAGAATGGTGCACCATGGATCTGACATTTATCCATTTTCAACTTGTTTTGCATCTTCTTTTCACCTACACTACACACAATTAAAACCAATTTAATTTACTAAAATTAACCCTATTCTAACACAATTAAACTAAAAATCACACAAAACACATAACAAAATAAATACATCTTAAACCACAATCACATCTCCTTATTTGTCAACCGTGTTCTTTTGTTGTTGTGTCTGTCTCGCATGTCACTGTTTGTGTCCAAATTCGGTTTGGTTATCATCATATCTAAAAGGAAGATGATAGGTGTCTCAATCCGAGACAGTCTCGGACCGAGACAATTACCACTTTGATCCCCCCATTTTACAGGGGGGCAGATTATTTGGGGGATCAAAAAGGTAATTTTTATGTAAAATTACCTTTTTGCTCTCAAAACAAATTTACCTCCTTTTATACTACGAAGGGCAAAACGGTCAAAATGATTGGTGTCTCGCGTCTCACGCCGAGACACCAATCATTTCCGTATCTAAAATTAATTGTTTCTTCATCAATAGTCGTTGACTGCTAATTTGGTCAGTTTAGGTTGTTTCCTTATGTTCCTTCTGTTGGTTTAGGCTCAGTCTGCAGACTCCCTGTAATCTAAATGCATGTAAACTTCAACTAGTAGGCGTTTCCATGTTTTAGAAATTTCAGGAAACTCTTCAGAAAAATACCAGGACTTAAAAATTTCTTCTTTTGAGGAAAATAGTGATCAAATATCCTCTTCCATACTATATACTATAGCTTATGAAATATTTAAGCTTACACTGAACATCTGAGCTCTAACAAGGCACAGAATCAATCACAGAGGATAAGTCGATTAATTCAACCTCAACTTGTACCTGCTCCTCAACAATATTCCTCTAGTTTCCGACTGGACTAGCACGGAAAAATGTTTTATATCAACAATGAGAGTGCCATTTTGATCATATAGTTGTGCTTGAATAACGAAAGAGGGCATTTAATGGAACAGCTTCAATTGATCTTGTAAGCTGAATGGGGCAATGCTATTGCCCAGATTCTACAGGCAAAGGAACAGGATTGTCCTTTGAATTAATGAGAAGGGGGAATTGTTTTGGTCGAATGTGGCAACAGCAAGCAAAATCACAACCATAAACGATGCTAGCATCTTCCTTGATGATTTCAACACTAATAGTAGCCATGAAATAATGTATAGTCTGCAACCACTTTGACAGGATTTTTCAACCCCCAGAACCTGCACGGCCAGTAACGTCCAATCTCTGTCTTTCGGACGCAGTCATAAGTGTTGAAGAGAACCATATCAAAGTCAAGCGCTCAAGACAGCATGCATTAAATTTATGACCAGCTCCAAATATTTAAGCATTCTCATAATAATCAGTATTTTAATAATAGTCTTTTTCTTCATCATGAGATTGAAATAAATCTACACCATTAAAACTTGAGAGTAAAGTACACACAAAAATGCGATTCAGATGAAGGGAAAGGGGGTATGGATTGGGCACCAGACAGGGAAAGGTAACTTGCTCACTTGTGTAAGATCAATGACTTGAGCGTCCTCTATTTTCACTTAGTAAAAGGCTACATTGTACTGAAGAAATACAGTTGTAATTTTACGATAGAAAGGGCCAGAGGAATAAAAGGAATCAAAAGGAATACAATTGTAATACAACCATGATCAACATTTTCATCAATCCAATCGTCAGAATCATCAACAATGTTTCCGACAGGAGAATATGAATTCCTGACAGCTCCCTTGAAACTCATTCTCTTCTGGTTGCTTTTTGTGGAATTTTCTTTTTCAGCCTTCCTTCCCTATCACAAACTATCTGATGATTTTGATGCCTCTCCTTTTGGTCTTTTTATTTTTGATTGTAAATCGTACTGTAACGAGATTTTTAACTGCAAAATCTGGCATGTTAGAAACTCAGCGAATCACGCTGCCCATATCTTAGCTAGGGGTGCTGATTCTGTAACTGGTTCTCAGGTTTGGAGCTCTGTCCCTCCAGCCATTGTCGAAACTCTATTTCAAGATTATATTTAAGTTTGTTCTTTTCTTTTCAAAAAAAAAATAGTTTTTTTTTTTTGCTATTATAATATTTAAATTACTTTTTTATAATTAAGTGTAATAATCGGTACAACTTTTTTAAAATAATGTATTTTTTAGCAAATTTTACAGATTAAAATATTTATATGTCTTATTTTAATTCGTAAATTAATTTAAACGTTCTTCTTTTATAGTATATTTAATTTTCTTATTTGTTCAATTTCAAAAAAAATTATTTTTTTTCCTTCACTTATATATATACTAAATTTGAAAGATAAATATATTAAATATTATTAAATTAAAATAAAATATTGAATTGAAAAATAAAAATAAAATGAAAATATTAATTTCTTTTGAAATTTATTTGAAATAATAAAAAAAAGTACAATTTAAATAAAATAAAATAAAAATAAAAATTTACTTATTATAATTAAAAAATAAAATAATTTTTTCAATAAATAAAAAATTAATACAAAAATTGTGAAATAAAAAATTAAATTCAACCACTATAATTAAAAAAAAAGCAAAATAAAATAATATTTAATTTCTCTAATTCAATTTAATAAATAAAAAATAATTTTTATTTTCAATAATTTGTCAAAAATAATAAGAGTAAAAAATATTGTATAATGTAAAAAAAAAAGACGTTTAAATTAATTTACTATTTCAAATCTTTAATCCGTAAAATTTACTTATGACATCATTTAATTTTTTTTTTTCAATTCAGACATTTAATGATAAACAAAATAATTTAAATATCAAAATAGAAAAACTAAAAACTTCAAAATACTATTTATATATTGTTCCTAATAATAACAATAATAAGTGCTTTTGGATGGGTCACTGATACACTTTGGATGCATATAGCGGGTAAAGCCAACCACTACTTGCTTCTGTTTAGATTTTTATGGAGTGCTACTTATCTCATCGACTCCCTCCACGAATTCTCTCTCTCCTAACCATTTTGCAAATGTAACAATTCCCACTCTAATTTTGAAGACAGTGAAATTTTTTATATTTATTTTTGCAGTTAGAGTGAGCAACAATGGCATCCTCTAGTTCTCATCTCTCAGCTATTCCACTGCGCCTCTCTTCTTCTTCTTCTAAAACCTCTCCTCCTCACTGTAAGTTGTTCTTCTTTCTTTGTCTGTGTGGACGATGATGATGAGTTTCTTTCTTGAATTATATTAAGAGCATAACAGAATTTGTCATTTCTTGAATATTCATGAGATACCCAGATGACTGTTCTTGATGATGAATTTATTTCTTGAATTTTACTAAGAAGAAAACAGAATTTTTGTTTCTTGAATTTTCATGAGGTACACAGATGACTGTTTTTTATGTTAGCGTAAATTAATATTTTCTTCTTTTTTGTCTGATATTTAGCACTCAGCTCCAAGTCAGTTGGGATTCGAGTAAGATCAAGTTTAGAAAATGAGAACTGCACTTCAGGAGTTTCTTCTCATTCTTTGGACTCAACCAAGGATAAGGTTTCTTCTTTTTTTTTTTTTCTCTACTATTTGCTTTCTTGATTTTCTTGTTTTGAAATGCTTTATGTTGTGCTTGAGGTTTATGAATGCCAAAATACCCACATTTTTCATCATGCTTTTTGGACTATGTTTTATGGTTTGCATGAGCAGGTGTTTTTGCTCTAGCTGATCAAATAGTGTTTTCTAACAACAAAAACTAATTTTAGTCTACTTGGTAGAGTAGAGAAGCGGTGCGATTGAAAATTATCGATATGCTTTTCCAGAATGGCTCAAATTTTTTTCTATACTACCAAAATAATGGAAACAATGAGTGAAAATGCAGGGCAGGAGGGCAATTGATTTTAAATGATTGTTGTTTTAGACAATTAGATATTTTTCTGGCTACCAAACAAGTGGAGACTTTGCTAGAAAGTTAAATTCTTCCCTTCTTCCTACTTTCCTTGTCCTTTAGTACTGTGTTTATCTCCTTCCAAAATAATGGTCTTATGAAATCTGGACTATTGTTATCAACATATTGAATTTAGTTGCTTGACTATCACCACAAATGATTGATGAAGGATCGCTTTTAGAATTTATAGTTGAAATGATTTTACCTTTTCTGTGATTTACTTATACCAACAATGGATTCCTGCTCTTTTCCTTTACTGGTTTCTTTTTTCTTTAAATTCCAATTGAAAGCGTGGAATTGTTTTGTAAGAAAGAATTGACAGACCAAGGTCCTAATATCATTGTAGTCCTCTTCTTCGATTCATCTTGCATCATCAATGTGACATGATGTCCAACTTAGTTTTCTTCTCGCTTATTATGATTATGAGGATAGCATGTCACTCTTTCTCACTTAGTGCTACTTTTAAGAAGCCCCTGAACAATTTCAATTTTTCTATTGCAGTTTTAGTGGTCAATCTTGTGCGGTCTTGTGTAATAAACTAATTTTTCAAAACTTAAAGCTGAACTAGCTGCAGCAGTTCTAACTCTGCACACCTATTAGAAGGTGCATTGGTATTTCTTTTTTTTTTTTTTTTTCTCTTTTTTTATTAAGTTGCTAGAATGCCGTGAGGAAACATTATCATTGCTGAGACTTCCTAGTTGCATCCATTTAGATATTCAAATAACTTTTTCAACCATACACAATGTTCCGTTTCATTTTCTTAGAAAATAACACAAATAATAGCATACCATTACTTCTGATAGTAAATCATAGTCCCCTAATTGATGAGGCATTGTCTCCTTTTCTTGCAGTTATGTATTAGAAATTGCATCTATAGAAATAATTTTCCTTCAAATATTTCATTCTATGGAAAAATTTTGGCATGCACACCATATAAACATTTCTTTTTCCTTTGGCTGAACGTCAAGAAATTGAATTTTCTCTATGCAGAGAAGATATATCTGAATATTCCAATCTTTCTTATTATGCTGTTGGTCCTTGATTGCCTCATTGTCAGAGATGTTCTTTAGTATGAATCCGTTTAGTCACACATCTGAGCAGACCTCCAATAAATCCAACATGCTTAGTAAATGGCATTTATCCAACAGATTATCTACTGGATGGTAAAGGAACAGAGTCCTCCCTGGATTGGCGACAGTTTCTGGTTTCTTTCCAAGGCAGAAAACATGATATTATGAAATATTAATTTGATGTTTTATTGAATAAAGATTTTAAATTTCATAACAGGGTTCTGAACCATCAACAACAAGGCGTTGGTGCATTACTTGCTTATGTTCAAGTATGACACTGATTACTAATGCTGGAGCCTCAATGTTCGTCCCTAGGGCAGATGCTGTAGATGGAAAAGAAAGGGCCGTATGCCGAAATTGTTTGGGCAGTGGTGCTATACTTTGTAAGCATGATTTTTCTTTTCTTGCATGTAGTTTATAATTTGATTGCATGATCTCAGTGTTTGTCACATGTGCATTTTGTGACTTTTATATACCTAGAATTATATTCTCCCTTGCTAGAAACTTTGTACTCTCTTACTAGAACTTGCTTAATGGAATTTAAAATGAAAAACTGTATAAACCTTTCAGAATTTAGGAATTTTTGAACCTCAAGTCAACTAAATCTTGAACTGAACTAATTGATAAACCTATGAATGCTTTTCCTCCTTTCTATGTAACTCAAGGCTGCATTTATTGAAAGGTATAATACTGCTATATCATTCTTCAATTAGCCAAGTAGGTTTTTCCTTGTCTTTTCACTCTTCTAACTGGCATGTGTTTCAACCTTTCATACCAGTGCATCTGGTGGTCTATAAAATGCTAATGCTTTTTTTAAAATTACCTTTTGGTAGGTGATATGTGTGGTGGTACGGGAAAATGGAAGGCTCTCAACAGAAAACGCGCTAAAGATGTATATGAGTTCACAGAATGCCCTAATTGCTATGGTACTTAACTATTTTTTTATCCTATGATGTATAATGATGCTAATAGTTTCAATATTAACGCCAGCAAAAACACATTGATGATGTCTCTTCTCATGCTTTGTCTTTGTTTCCCCATGCCTTGCTCTTGGATAAGAAAGTTTAGTTCTTTTTATCATGGCATTCAGTGGCACAGATCAAAGAACTGAGGCACTCAGTGTCTCTCAATGTGCAATTAATGTCACATCCTGTGTAATCCTTTGCATTGCAAAATATGCCTGTCATTTATTTGCAATAATCAAGATTTACCTCTTTGAGGGCATTGCATACAAGCTGTTTTATATTGCACCAATATAGAAACATACTCATAATGTGTGAGTGCCTTCAATTGTATCATAACTTTGGATGTGCTAGAAATAGTAGATATTTGGACTTTTAAGTTGTGAATAGTATAATTCAGAACTTTGTATAATTCGAAAAAATTTCTGAACAGTAGAAACATTAGGACTTGGAGGTTTCTTTTCCAATTATGAGTTCGATAGACATGGTGACCTTCTGACAACAACTTTTAGAGTATGCCACAAGGAATGCTGATGAAATAAAAATGTTTCCTGATGGATCAGTTGATATGATAATTGTCAAAGTAAAACCGGGTTTGGGAACATTATTCAGAGAACAAACGAGGGAGAGAAAAATAATACCATTGTGCTTTTATATTTTGATTAATACCTGAGAACGGAATTTTCTGCGGTTGCCAGTTACTGTAGAAGATTTATAGCATCCATGGCAGTGAGATCTGGCACTTGTCAAATCTCATGTCCTAAATAACTGAATTATAAATGCAGTTGCATAGGAATTAAAATTTTCATTTTGTATTGTCTCCTTTTGTTAGACTTCTATCTCACAACTCCTTTATTTTTGGCAAAACTTCTGGGGAAGCTAATGTCATCTCCACAAATTCTTCAACCATATTTAAGAATCTTCTGAGCTCGTTTAACAAGCTGAAATATGAAAGGATATAATAATCATCTTTCAAGTGCAGAGTAATGTGCACTTGTGCAGAGATCTTATTATTGTTGTCTTATGAGCATTCTAGTTACTTGTGTTTCATTTTATCTATCTTGTTGTGTATATATCAACTTTTATGAGAAGTGATCTCTGATTCTTTATGGTTGCAGGTCGGGGAAAACTTGTATGTCCTGTCTGTTTAGGCACTGGTTTACCGAATAACAAAGGTCTTCTAAGGAGGCCTGATGCACGCCAATTACTTGATAAGATGTATAATAGTCGGCTACTACCTAGATCTTGAGTGAGTCCTTTTACCTCTATGTTTCTCGCTTGATGGATCTTCTTGTGTTCACCAGCAATTTATGATTTGTTTCGTTTTATTTGAAAGGTGGATGTTCCCCCCAAAGTGGAAGGCCACAGGTATCCGATTTAGAAAATGTCATAGATGCATTATTTCGCCATGTCAGGTGTCTGCCTACCAGAAAATTTTGTAAATGTTGCAGTTAAGAGTATTTGGATCGCAAGATTATCCCACAGGATGAATGAAGCCAACACTGTATAGTCTGAATGTTTGTTAATATCCAGCACATATAGTAAGCTTCATTTTCAAATTAGCCCTATAAATGAGCTAAGCTTTGATCTGTAAACGTGTTGTTGCCCCGCAAACTCAGTCCAGTCATCGGACAGTGAATGATTGATCTTTTTTGTTTTCCTTTTTTTTTGGAGGTAGTGAATCTTTTTTCCCATTTAAAAGGTAGTATCTGTGTACACTGTATCACGTCAATTCATTAGGCTACAAGAGAGCTTTTTCTTTAACAGAAAGGCAACAAGAGAACTTGAGGTGCTTTAGCTTGTGCTTGTTTATAAATTGCATCAATCTTTAGTTGTATCATTGAAAATGAGTAGTTTTCACAAGTAAATTTTGACACACATTTTTCTCTGAAACGAAAAGCGTTATCCATGATTCAAATGCTCTGCATTATATGTGAAGTGAAATAATTGCAGTTGGTTTGATATGTTTATCCATCTTGTTATTTTTGCCTGTGCCAGTCCAAGTTTCTGAGATACAATCCGGTTAATCCTATTGGAAAAAAAAATGTTCATAGATAACTCTAATATCATAATTCATTCCTTCCTACTACAAATACATGAAAATTTCAAAATCAAATAATAGTAAATTTGAGATGGAGCCGACTTTCTATAGCATCTTTAAGAAAGAAAGAAAAAAGTAGCATGCCCAAATCAAATTTATGCTCGCAAAATCTTTTGCTTACTCAAGCTCTTCATATTATAGTTCCATTTGAATAGCCTCTCAATGCATGCTTGGTAACAATCTATTACAAAATGGACTGAACGTTTGATTTTTATCCAACTTAAAAACTAAAAGTTCGATGAATGAAAGTATCAAACTACCATTTAAGCTCCATTAGTTTTTTATATAACCAATGTTGGACTGCAAGTGTCATAAAGAGCTACTTTGTCATTTTCTGCCGTGGATAGAACCTTTCCTGTTTTGCTGATGAACAATGGCTTCTTGATAGGTAAATGATCAAGTCCTGTGGAATATTGATTAGTAAAGAGCTTTATCCAAGATTCTTTAACTCCATATTCCCTCATGCTAACAGATAACCCAAAAAAGAAAAGTGTATGCTTATTCATAGTGTCGATACTTGCATAAAGCTGTTCAAGGGGATTTTGTCAATTGTGTAGAAAAGAGATTGTCAGGTTTTTGTTTGTGTTGCATGAAAGAAGAGTCATCAATAAGTACCAAGAAAAACTATTTACACAGGTCTCAATCTTTATATCATAGCCATGAAGAAACTAAAGACATACCTTGAACTAAAGAGTAGTTTGCATAAGCAATCTATGACAAAAGACAATAAAAATAAAATATAAAAGACGTACCAATATATATATATATTGATTGAAAAAACAAATTGAAGGTTTCCAGCAAACAAATGGCCTGCATAGAGCTTAGAGCGAGCTACTAACTGACTATCCAACAACACTACCTTTATCATCAAACAAAATTCAAATCTTCTCAAGCAATGGAAACAATCCAAGTCGTGTAAAAGATCCTGTTAAGAGAGCAGTTTACATCATGGAGGTCGGAGAAGCCTGTTCACGACTGAGTCCAGAGTATCCACATTTCTTCTCAGGATTTTTCTTTACACATGTTAAGATAACCAAGACAGCAAGAATAACAACAAAGACAAGCAAAAAGTCTATGAAAAGAACTTCTAACAATAGAAAAAAAATTCCGCAATATAAGCGCTACAAATACTCAACTCAACTAAACCTTAATTCCAAAATAGTTGGGTTCGGCTAATAAGTGCCCTGGATGCCAGACTTTTATATGCATTCCTTATGATGTCCTAGTTGGTAACTTAGCTGCGTTGAAGCTAGTCGTAGTGATAAATTTATGGCAAAATTATAAATTGTTGGCAAATTCACACATATTTATTAGTTCAATCATTCAATATCAAATTGTAAAACACTCAAAATACCCATCAATAAATCATTGATGGTGGTATATACAGTGTAAATATATTGGGTTATCTTCTTTCCTCTTCTTGACATAGAAATTAAGGAGGTAGGGGCAAGAGACAATTAAACAAGAAGCAGAGTAACAAAATAAATGAAGGATACAAGTGGGCAGCTAAAGAATCAATGCCTTTCATTTCCTCATTCAATCTGTAAAACAGAAATAAAATAAAAGTGAAAAGTAAAAAAATTAGAATTGAATTATCATAAAAGGCATATAATAATGTAAAGGAAAAAAAAAATTACCTAAGACATGAATTTACATAGCGATTTCCCTTTGTTGCTGCATCAAGAACTGCAATTCACAAACAACAAATTAAAAAAAAAAAAATTATGATTTATACAATAGAATTAGAAATAGAATAGTACCTGATTCTTGAAGACGGCCTGCAGCATCACCAAAGCACTGCATGTGATCGACGGAGCTGCTAGTAACCTATATGTGTAGGCAAAATATAATATATAATTCTGAGGAACCAAAAAGAAACCTAAAATTAATTAATTAATTAAATAAGAGGTGTTACCTCAGATAGAGCTAAGCGAAGAGAAGCAAAAAGAGTGGTGAAGCTCTGGGCGATAGCTAAGGAGTCCCTCTCTACGACCTCCAAAGCCTTTAACATCTCCTCCTGCTGCAATTCTCCTGATTCTGTTGATTCTTCTGCTTCTGTGTTCGTTGATTGATCTCTTTCCATCTGAATTTCCTCTTCTCCTACTCCTTCCATTTTCTGTGACTCTCTCTCTCTTTCTCCCTTAGTAATTGGGGTGGAGCAAATGTTTAAAAATGCTTAAAATCAAATTAAACTTAATTTATTTGGGTTTAAATCGAACTGAAATATGGGTTGAAATGAATTGAATCCAACTAATTTTTTTCAGTTCAGTTGGTTTTTTTTTTTTTTTTTTTTACTTTATTTTCACTTTTTTAATTTTAAAATTATTTTATTTATGTAATTTTATAATATTTTAATAAGATTTATAAGATATATTAATGTTAATTTTTTATATTTATTTTATTTATTAATTTTTTAAAAAAATAAATAAATCGATTCTCTAAAATATACTTAAATATTTTTTGTTAGGGTTTTTTTGGTAGTAAATAATTTTATTAAGAGTTTTATGTATTTAGAAATTAATATTATTAATAAAATTTAAAATATTAGTAATAAACCAATCAAATTAAACTATAAATATATATAAAATTTTAGAGTATACTATGAGTTCAGTTCAATTCAGTTTGATATATTTTTTACTCTAAAAACCGAACTAAATCGAACATATTTTGATTCGATTTGATTTAAACTGAATTAACATTTTTATTTCTTAAAATCGAATCGAAAATGTTAGTTCCTTCTCCTCCCTCACCGTCAATACTTTTCCCACCTCACCTCATCCTCCCCCTTCTCTGCCTCCTTCACTGCCGCCAGATTGAAAGGAGGATCTTGGTTTTTTTTTTTTTTTTTTTTTTTTTTTTTTTTTTTTTTTTGCTAAATATACAGCTGAAAATTTTTGGTTATTGACATGGAATTAGTGGTTTGCAAAATTTTGATTATATTATTTATGTATGGTGGTGTGTTTGGTTCAACTGGAATCAAATGCCTATTAGGCTTCATAATTTGTAAAGGTGGACTACTCCAGAATTTGGCTTATCTTTGAAGGATTTTCTGTTTCTCATTTTGTTCAAGGTGGACTACTCCAGAATTTGGCTTATCTTTGAAGGATTTTCTGTTTCTCATTTTGTTCCTTCATGTGCTCAAGATGCTGTAACTGGGGATCTTTCTCCAATTTCTTAATTTAATGCAAACTAGCTTTTATTCTCTTTTTTATTTTTTTTATTTCTTTTTTTTTTTAATTCTTGTGAATATGAAGTGGTGTATTTGGTGAATATAAAAAGATGAATTTGTTATGTTTTAGAATTCAAATTCTGGAAAATTAAATGTTTGTAAGTTGAATTTACTATTTTTATTTTGGAAGCTAACAGGAGCGACGTCTCTTGGTAAATAGGACAAAAAAAATTTATCCAATTTATTTTTTTGTCCCTACTAATTTTATAAAATAAAAAATTATATAATAATTTAAAAATAGTTATTTTAATTAATCAATTAATTAAATTGACAAAATCTAAAACCTAAAATGCGAATGGGTGAACCCGTACTATCATGATTTAAGAACCCATATATTATAATTAATTTATTTATTTATTGTAATTAAAAAAAATATGGGCATTTTGGTAAAAGTGTCTCTTGCAGAGACACCAAAATCTGTCTTTGAAAGAGACACCAATCTTTATTCTTTTATTTTTGATTTTGTTTATAGCCCCACTGAAAGGATTTTTTTTGGGGCTATGATTTTTGGCACTATTATGTTGGTTGTTTTTAACAAGGTTGTGGGGGTGAGTACGGGTCGGAAAAATCCGGAAAAAAAAAATTTCAGTACCGTACTAAATTTTGGTGATTTTAAAAATAAAATTTCCAGTACCAGTACCATTTTTTGATACAGATCGGTACGAGAATACCATGTCATACCAGTTTTTCGGTATGGGAATTCGGTTCTTTCGGAAAGGATCGGTATGGTTTGGAAATTTATATTATTGATTAAATTTATATTTATCAGTAACAATTAAATAAAAAAATTTACTTTAGAACCCATTACAAAAAATAATGAATAATACTAACTAATAAATAAATTAATAAACTTGAATTAAAATGTTACAAGTATATATACATATATAAAGAATGCATGAAGGGAAACTTCCATTACATATAATTCAACATTTTAACTATCATTTTATAGTTACTCACTGATAATAGATTAATATTGTCACACCTTGTCCTTAACACAACCATTAACATATCATTATCTACAGTAATTACCTCCTTAATCCATTTAATATGCTTAATGAGCTTGTAAGGTTATATATATACACTTGGTAACACTATTAAAACACGTACAATTTAAAACCTTATTTAATATTTGCTTAATGTTGCTACATCCATTCATCATTTATTTATCACAGGTATCCATCCAATGATCATACATCACATATTACTAAGATCAACCACAATACCACATATATAAATACATCATATGCACCGTAGTGCTAACCATCCATCCATTACATGAATATATACATCAATATACAATTAGAGTACTAGATGCTAATACAT
>CATIWO010141296.1:0-22364 GCA_949673435.1 Macaranga tanarius | reverse complement strand
ATATGCAACTGTGTATGTTAATTAATTCTTACTCTCCAATGGTCGAGTCGAGCAATAAAGAAAGAACTTATAATATAATGCTTTCAGTTCAAATTTATCAAGTATCTTTTTACCTAATATATATATATATATTGTTGTTGTTGTTGTTTTATATTAGGCTTTGCATTTCAACTGCATTAGTTACTGCTCATTTTACACCGTCCCTTAAACAAATCAAGCTAATAATAAATCCACAGGTAACAATAATATTAATATATCCCAAATTTACTCTTAATGCTCGCATGTGGTTAAGCATTCTAATTTCGAGACCACTTCACATTTTTGCACTGAAAAGTATAATTTTATCCAGTTAGGGAGCAGTTAAAAAAGAAACAGCTACTTTAAAAAAAAAAGAAGAAAAGAAACAGCTACTAAACAATGAAGTAACAGAAGAAATGGCTGGGGAAGTACATGGTTGATCAACTGCTACCCAGATAATGAAAAATTCAGGAGCATCAGCCCATCATATTGGTTGCACACGGATTGAAGAATTTCAGCTGTACGAGGCATTTGCTGTCGAGATTAATAGAGGAGGAACAGAAGTTGGAGCCAAATGCTGATTCACCAGAAATTGACTAAGTTTCTGGGCATTGAAATTAATTTTTTCAATTTTTTCTTTCTTTAATTCGGGTAATGAGAATGATGATTGAGATTTTTTCTTTTCAATTAAGGTGATGGAATGGCAATGAAAGAAAACATCACGGAAAATGTGATTTTCTTTTTAATATGACTATATGAGTGATGATGTAATGTGAAAAAAGAAAACCTCCACTTGTTTACCCGAAAAAAAAAACAGGTTCTATAAGTTTCAAGTATTTTAATCAATGGCTATAAATAACTGATATGAATCCAACGGCTATTAAGAATGGTGGCATGGTGTCATTATGACACCGTAGCAAGAGCCCATCACTTGGGGACAAGTAAGAATTCCAATACTCATTTCACATAATATCAAGCGCCCATCACTTGCTATATACATAGAGGTATCTTTGAGTGGGTTCTAGTTGGTTACCTTTGTATGACGAATGCTACGTGTGAAGAGTTCAGTTGGGGTTTGTTAATTCTCTGCACAATCTAGTTTATGTGTATTCACCGGGCCATGGGTACAGAACCGGTTTTTTTTTTTGTTAATTCTCTGCATTAACAACAGTTACAATAATATCGGTACATCAATACTGTCTACAGAAGATATATAAACTGGCTAAAATATGAGTCAAAATCTACATTGGAGAAACTTGACTCCTGAATATTAAGTCGGAAAAGTGCTATAACATTCTTAATGAAATAATGGGTATGACAAAATCTATTTTGCAAATCAAATAGAAAACTTTAAATTTTGGATGAACCAAATCAAGGCTTTACTCAAAATTTTTTTTTTCTTTTTCTTCATGGATGTAATTAAAAAACCCAAATCCTCCTTTAATTCCCTTAGATCTCTCATTAGAAGAGAATAAAATCATCACAAAAATGAATAAAATAAAGATTAAATCCTACATCTAAGCAAACTACTAATTATTTAATAGAAAATAACTAAAAAAACAGTGAGGAAAATGGCCAAAAATTAGCCTTTGGCCAATGAACACTAAGGGAAAACTCTACGAAAGAAAAATAAGAGTAGGAAAAGAGTAACTTCATTGAATTTTAAGATAGATATGTCTTTTACTGATTACTTTCTAACTAGCTGCAGCTATGGAGAGTAAGAAATCTCATATTGTGGAAAGAGTTAAGTTCAGGCCTTTAGGGGAATTTCTTTATGTCTTTGGTTAAAACTTTAGTTACCTATAATGAAACTCAAAGATGTAGCAACACCCATACCGATTAATCCTGCATCTAGAGATAAAAGAAAATAGTTTCAAAAGAAACAAAAATGCACGTCTCTCCTGTTGCAAAAATCATTTTTTGCACATCCACATATTCATTCATAAACTTTTTTCACTTGCGATCGTAAGAATGAGTGCATATTGTGAGGATTCTTACAAAAAAAATAAATAAATAAAAAAGGCTACATTTGTACGATTCTTATATATAAAAAGTATCATATATTTGAGAATCTGGGAGATGATGAAATGTATTGGGGATTAACTTCATCTGGACAATTTTTGACTCAATCAACTTATAATAGTTTGATGAATTTTCAGGAGGAAAGTGGAGGCAAATTGTGAATATGTGTCTGGCAATGGCAGGGTCCCCAACGTATTCAAACATTTATATGGCTAGCTTTTCAAGAAAGGTTACAAAGACTGAACTAGTTCGTCGCCATATAAGTTCTTCTGCTACATGTTTTATATGTCATAAAGATGATGAAACAGTCCTTCATGTGCTAAGGGACTGTGTTGGTGCAAAGGTGATATGGCTCCATCTAGTGCCTATTCAACATCAAACTTTTTTCTTCTCCATGAGATTACAGGATTGGATGAGGGAAAATTTGCTTTGCAGATTTGATATTGATTGTGTGTTAAGGAATTTGGGTTTGCAGAAGCGTGAGAAGATCAAAAATTATTGGAGATAATAAACAAACACACCACCAAAAATAGAGAAAATACAAAATACACAAGAATTAACGTAGTTCGGCGTAAACCTACATCCACAGGTGAAGGAGGAATAAATTCACTAATCAACCAAAGATATAAGAAAATAGTATAGAGACAAACACTAAACCCTTAGCCCCAATTACACTTAATCAAGCTCTCTACTTGGCACACGTGCAGAACACAAGGTATTCACAGTGTTTCTACAATACATATAACACATATATATGTAGCCCTGGATATAAAATCCTACTTGATTAAGGATTCTCTTCAATATAAGTAATAAGAATTTAATTCTCAAATAAGAGTTTAATTCCTAAATAAGAGTCAAATCCTATTGGAAAAAGATTTTCTTGACTTAGCCATAAAGTATATACCAAAAACTATTCTTATATGCTATATGGTCTCCAATACGGTCGTGTTTCGATATGTGTTCGTTTCTGGACTAAATTGCCTATTTCAACACACCCTGCGATATGCCTGTATTGCTATCCATATTCCCTTATGGACAAAATGACAGCCTTGAACACATCTTGAGATACGCCCGTGTCTCAAGTCGTATCTGCCTCCAACATGAATATAAGGCACAACAACGTCCAAATGCTCGAAATAATGATACCATAGGCTAAATTCAAGTCACATATTAATAAATCTCCACCTTGACTTGAATTTTCTTGTATCAAAATTTGCTCCGCCATCTCCACAAATATTTTAAATATAAAAACACCAAAACAAGTCCAAGAGCCACTTGAACTTTCTCTTCCAAAATGTCTTAGTCAATAAATCACCAAAATTGACTCCACCCAAAAGTATAAAAGAATGAGATGTTAATGTAGCAGTACCTATCACGGTAGATCCTTACAACATATACAATCTACTAATGCGTCTAGCTCGCATCACCATGACGGTATTAATAATAATATTTAAAATCCCATCTTCACCAACAAACTTATAACCAACAATTTCAAATATGGACAATGAAATGAAATTCTTAGACATGTCTGGAACATGTCTAACACCAACTAAAGTCCTCACTACACCATTATGGGTTTTAATCCTAACTGAACCGACACTAACAATCTTGTACGGATGTTTATTGCCCATTAACACAAAACCACCATTAACCGGTTCATAGGTGTTAAACTAATCTCTATTGAGACAAATGTGATAATCACAACTGGAATCTAATATCCACCTTTGACCAAAAATAGTTAAATTTTCAATCACAATAAGGATATTACCTTTAAACTCATCAATAAACTTGGCTTATGCGAATTCTCCATACTGGTCTTTTTCTTTAATTTCTAATAATCAGCCTTCAAATGCCTTTTTTCTTACAATAATGATAGGTCTTTTTTTGGTACCCCGCACTGCTACTCGAATTTCTAACCAATAGAGCATTTGCAGCTGTCCTAGTATCTTCAACAAGCTCCTTATCTATAAACTCATTTGAAAATAAAGCCAATTTAACATCCTCCACCTTCAACGTTTACTTAGTATAAATTAAAGTATCTTTAAAATTTTTATACGAGGTAGGAAGAGAACGGAGCAATATAAGAGCTAAATCTTCTTCTTTATACTTAATCTCCAAATTTTTTAAGTCAATCATGATGGATGTAAATTCATTAATATGGGTCCTCAAAGAGGTGCCTTCTACTATATTAAGTATATGCAAACGATGTATCACAACGAGTTTATTTGAGAGATTGTTCTTCAAAAACAGCCCCTCAAGTTTTGCTCATAATGCTACAGTTGTCTTCTCATGAATAACTTCTTGCAACACCTCATTCGATAAATATAACTGAATGGTAGCCACGACTCTTTTATCTAGGGCTGGTAATTCGTGTCATCGTGTCATAAATAGGTCGTGTCAAGACACAATAATAACATAGAAATGGCTAATCCGAATACGACCCATTTAACTAATCGTGTTAAAATTACAAACCCAAACACAGATACGTTTAATTAACAGGCTACATGGCACGACATGTATAACCTGTTTAACTTATACAGGTCTAAATATATTATAGAAACACGACACGATACGTTTAACCCATTTAACTTAGATATATTTAAATATGTTACAAACACACGACACGATACGTTTAACACGTTTAACTTATATAGGTCTTAATGTATTATAAACACAATAAGGACACGTTTAACACGTACGTATAAACAAGTCCAATTATTAAATTATAAAATATCATAAAAAATCTATTAAATATACAAATAATATCATGTGCTAAAAATTTAAATTTAAATTCTAAATACAAATTTTTATTATCATTGTAATATTTTAAAATTTCATACCATGAATACTAAAAAAATAATAAAAAACAATAGTAATTGCTAGAAAAAACATCCAATGTCAAGAATTGCAGTTGGTTTTGAATCTTACAATCTTCAACCATTGAACCTGAGTACCCTGGTGAACTTTATCCAGGCTATGCACCTGTTGTTGATCACCAGTGACTTGTGCATCCCAGCAAGCACTTGCATTCCTACATGAAGTTGCTAGAGTCAAAACTGGTTGTGCTGAAGTTGGCAAAAAATGAGGAAATTACAAAGAACTTCAATTGAATTCACATGAGAAGGTGAGATTGAAGCAAAAATTACTTGTTTGATGAGGCCAAGTTCAGATTTAGCCTTGGTAATCAACGAATAAATCAAATTACTTGAGCTAAATGATATATTACAATTAGCATAGTAGTTTTAGTGTGTTTCATGCATATTTAAGTTGCATTTAGTTCACATCTTAGTTTAGTTTTCATGCATTTTATTCATAATTACAAATGATTTTGGTCTTCATTGTTCTTCATGAATTTATATGAATTTGAATGACTTATAAATGTTTTGAAGTTTGATTGGTAGCTTGTGAAAGTTATATGGACATATTGAGGTGATTCATGGTCAAAGGAATGAAGGATGCAAGTTTTGGAGTGTATGTGGACTGTCACTACTCAGCATCGCATGTCATTACTCGGCACTAATGTGCACTATCATGACTCGGCACCCTTTCCCTTGTCTTTCATGAGTAATGACCAAATGGAATTGTCATTAGTGGGCACAAGATTCATGACTCAGGACGGTGTGAAGAGACATGATCTTTCAGACTATATTGCACTCTTTCAGCCATAATGTCCCCTACAGAACTCAGATTTGAGTGATTCAAGTTGCTATGGAATGCTATTTCAGAGAACTATAACTTCTATGAAGCTATCTAGACCTAATTCATTCATTTGAATTTCCAAAAACACCCTTGAAGTGACTGCCAATGTTGATACAATGTGATTCTTCACCAAGATTTATAGCTTTTAGTTTGACATAACTTGTACCTTTTGGCTATCAACTTCAGAACAGATAAGTACTTTATTTTGTCTCTGTAAAAGATGTAGAAGATATATAAAAGATATTATTAGATAATTAGAGATTATTATTTTGAGAGACAAAAGTAGTTAGAACTTAAAGTTGTTGATATTCAAGGAAGATCAAAAGAGCATTTGCGTTGTAGACATTTTCATTCATCAAGTTATTATCAAAGAAGATTATTGGAGACTCTAAATTCATTTCTAAGTGTTTTTAACTCTTCCTTTTTATAATTATTTTATTGTTTGAATAATGTTTATTTATGTTTATGTTATTATTCATTATATATCTAGGCTAATTTCTTAGTAGGTTGGAATTGCAATGGATGATAGTTTCAATGAATTATATTAATTATTTTGCATTATTGAATAAATAATTTGATTTCAATTGAGTACTTAAATGTGTTATATATGCTTGATCACCATATATAATTTTTTAGTCAAAGGTTCACAATGAGAGTTGGGATTTTTGATGGAAATACATTTGATTTCACTTAAAGGATAGGAAAGTACCTGTAGACAAAAAATCCACTTTGAGGGATCAAAGAATTGGCAAAGAACTTCATGGTTTTTGTTTATCTCTATAATGACACGAGAGTGCATGTAGACTCTAGATGGAAATACTCTTATTTGACAACGAGAGTTGCTATTAAGGATTTTAGGTCATATTCTCCAATTATTGCATTCATGGTTAATATAATTTTTTTGAGTTAATATTTCATTATTCTATTCTATGTTGCAATCTCCACCTACATTTTTCTTGAATATTGATTTTATTATTATTTGTTTAATTGCATGTTTTAGTTAGTTTGTTATTTAATTAGATTTATAATTTGATTTATCACAACTTGATTATTGGTAAGCCTATTCATCTTATTATTTATCTGATTAATACTTGATTTCCATGTATTCCCTATGTTCGATCCCTTGCTTATCCTATATTTAGCTATAGAAGATAGAGTATAAATTCTTACCCACATTAGAATTTGGCGCCGTTGCCAGGGAATAAACGGTTTTGCAATTAATATTAGTTTAGGATAGAAAACAGTTGCTTTAGGATTTTACATAGCTTAATTATTTTTAATTTTCTTATTTTGATTATTTTCTATATATTTTTATACTTTTATTTTCGTTCTATTTATGATTTTCTATGCAATGTGCTCGTAGTTCTAGTAATATTTTTTTCTTTAACCCTAAAATTGAACGTACTTTTCATCATTTGCGTAGGAAACAAAGACAAGTCAACATGGCTGAACTGCAAAGAAGAACTCTATGCGATTTTGCCTTACTGGATATCACTAAAAATTCTGGAGGAATTGTCACTCCAACTATTGCCAACAACAATTTTAAAATCAAGCCAAGTGTCATCCAAATGGTGCAAAATAATCAGTTTAGAGGTTTGCCGGGAGAGGATCCATATGCCCACATCCTCACTTTTCTTAATATATGTGTAACCTTCAAGATCAATAATATTTCGGATGATGCAATAAGGCTACGGTTGTTTCCATTTTTTGTGAGGTATAAAGCTCAAATTTGGCTTGCTAGTTTACTTAGCAATTCTATCACTACATAGAATTAATTAAAGCAAGCTTTCCTTTACAAGTATTTCCCACCATACAAAACAGCTAGGCTTTGCAATGAGATTAGCACTTTTAAATAAAACAAGGAAGATGCACTTTATGCAGCTTGGGAGAGGTTCAAAGAGCTTCAAAGTCAATGTCATGGGTTGTCTGATTGGATGATTCCTTAAATTTTCTATAATGGGCTATCTAATGATGCTAGGAGCATTGTAAATGCAGTCTCTAGTGGTAAATAGATGAACAATACACTAATGGAAGCTATTACATTATTGGAAGAACTAGCAACTCAAGGCTACATGGGTGATGAAACTACTCTGGCAAAAGGAAAAGGGATGCTTGAGTGAGATAACATAAATATATTGAATGCCAAGGTGGATGCTTTGACAAAGCTTGTAAGTAAAGCTTAAATTAATTTGGTTGAAAAAGCAAGCTCAACTTGTAAATTATATGGAGGTCCTCATGCATATGATGAATGCAATGTAAGTTTAAGTGTGGAAGTAAACTATTTGCAAGGTGGTTTCAACTAAAGAAATGGTCCAATCTCAAACACCTATACCCCTCAATGGAGGAACCATCCTAATTTTTCAAGGTCTAACCCTTGACACCTTAACCCAAACACTAAACCACAAAATCCACCCGGATTTCCTATGAAACAATAAGCTTGTAATCCTACCCAACCCAAAATCTTGAAACTCTTGTGGAGGAATTTATTAACCAATAAATTACCATAAATAAGCAAAGTGAGGAGCAATTCAAGCAAATTAACTCTAAGCTTGAACAACTTGCTACTTATAACTGTATCCTTAAAACCCAAATTGCTCAACAAGCCTCTTCTTCCAATTCTAAGTCCTTGGAAAAGCTTCCTAGCCAACCGGAGTTTACAGCAAAAAAGACTTTCCAAGCAATTACTTTGAGGAGTGGTAAGGAGGTTGAATATGTTACTAGTAAGGGTAAAAAAGTGATTGATGATGATAATGTGGTAGAAGTGGAGGCTAGTAAGGGAGATGATGATGTTATTATTA
Source organism: Macaranga tanarius (assembly GCA_949673435.1). NCBI lineage: Eukaryota > Viridiplantae > Streptophyta > Magnoliopsida > Malpighiales > Euphorbiaceae > Macaranga > Macaranga tanarius. The sequence continues at coordinate 13,827 of CATIWO010141296.1, read as the reverse complement.
GTGGTAAGGGTGATGATGAAGGTGTTAAGAAGAGTGAAAAGGAAGATGCCATACCCAAAGATGATGAACCCAAGGTAGATCTTAAAACACTACCTTTTCCTTAAAGGTTCATTAGACGTACATTGGACAAGTAATTTGGCAAATTTCTTAATTATCTCAAAGAAATCACCATTACTATTCCATTCATGGATGATATTAAAGATATGCCCATATGGGGCAAGTTTTTGAAGGATATCATTAACCATAAAAGCAAGCTTGAGGAGTATGGATTAGTTTCTCTTATTGAAGAATCCAAGGCTATATACTCCAAGTCTCCACTAAAGCTTAAGGATCTAGGTTGTTTCACTGTTCCTTTTGTAATTAGTGGTACTAATTTTGATAAAGCTTTTGTGTGATATTGGTGCTTGTGTTAGTCTTGTGCCTTACTCCATTTATAAGAGGCTTAACTTAGGAGTGCTTAAGCCTACTAATATGTATCTTTCTATAGCAAATAAATCTGTCACTTATCCACTTGGCATTCCTGAAAATGTGCCAACCAAAGTGGGTAAATTTATTATTCCTGCCGATTTTATTATTTTGGACATGGAAGAAGATATTGAAATACTAATTTTATTTGGGAGACCATTTTTGGTGGCGTCAGGTGTGATTATTGACATGAAGAGAGGCAAGATCACATTGGAAGTGAATAATGAGAGTATGGTATTTGATGTGTTCAAGATGATAAAGACTACACCAATTAAAGTGGTGAAAAGAATAAATTCACTTGATGTTATTGAGGAATACATTGATGAAGTGATACATGAGTGTATAAGGCAAGACCCTATTGAGCCCTACATGATGCAAGAAACTAAGGTGCAACGCATGGAGGCAACTTCATACTTTCCTCCTCATCAGACTTTAAGGTTTGAACCATTAAGGAGGAATGATGATCCAAAGTCTACTTCACTAAGTGAAGAATTAAAGCTAGAGCTCAAGCCTTTACCAAGATATGCATTTCTTAACTCTAACTTTAATTTTTCTTTTATTGTGAATTCATTTTTACCTAAAAATAATGTTGATGCTTTATGCGATGTGTTGCTTACTCATAGAGGTGCTATTGGTTATTCTATAAATGATTTAAAGGGTATTAGCCCTAATGTGTGTATGCATAGAATCCTTTTAGAGGATGATGTTAAGCCTTCCATTGAAGATCAAAGGAGATTAAATCCCACTCTTAAAGATGTGGTTAGGAAAGAGGTGATTAAGTTGCTCGATAATAGTATTATATATTCCATTAGTGATAGCAAGTGGGTAAGTCCAGTTCAAGTTGTCCCAAAAAAAGGTGGCTTGACGGTTATGAAAAATGAGTCTAATGATTTAGTGCCCACTAGGACTGTCACTGGATGGTGTATGTGCATTGATTATAAAAAGCTTAATAAGACAACTAGGAAAGACTTTCCTTTACCATTTATTGACCAAGTTTTGGAATGTTTAGCTAATTTTTCTTATTTTTGCTACTTAGATGGGCTTAGTGGTTTTTACTAAATACCTATTCATCCCGATGACCAATCTAAGACCACTTTTACATGTCCTTATGGCACCTTTGCATTTAGTCGCATGCCTTTTGGGCTATGCAATGCTCCCGCTACATTTCAAAGATGCATGTTCTCTATTTTTAGTGATCTAATTGATGATTATATAGAGGTTTTCATGGATGATTTTAGTGTTTATGGTGCTAACTTTTTAAATTGTCTAGAAAATCTTTCTAAAGTTTTTGACAGGTGCAAAGAGTATAAATTAGTGCTAAATTAGGAGAAATGTCATTTTATGGTGCAAGAAGGTATTATTCTAGGCCATATTATGTCAAAGCAGGGTATTAAAGTTGACAAGGCAAAAATTGAAGTCATAGCTAATTTGCCACCTCCAAAATGTGTTAAAGATGTGAGAAATTTTCTTGGATATACAGGATTTTATAGAAGATTCATTAAAAACTTCTTTAAAATTGCCAAACCATTATGTAACTTATTAGCAAAGGAGGCAATTTTTGAGTGTGATGAAGCATGTTTGGATTCCTTTGCAAAGCTTAAGAAAGCTTTTGTTTAAGCTCCTATTTTACAGCCACCTAATTGGGAATTACCATTTGAGATTATGTGTGATGCTAGTAATTATGTTGTGGGGGTTGTTTTAGGCCAAAGAAAGGAAGGGAAGCCTTATGTGATCTATTATGCTAGCAAGCTTCTTGATGGTGCTCAAATTAACTATACTACCACTGAAAAGGAGCTTATTGCCATTGTTTATGCTTTTGACAAATTTAGAGCATATCGTGTTGGTTAAAAGGTGATTGTTTACTCGGATCATGCTGCTCTTAAATATCTTTTCAGCAAGAAAGATGCTAAGCCAAGGTTGCTTCGGTGGATTTTGATGTTTCAAGAGTTTGATTGGGAGGTCAGAGATAAGAAGGGTAGTGAGAATCTTGTGACGGATCATTTGTCAAGGCTAGATTAAGAAGGATTAAAGAAGCAAGATGATGGCGTACCTATCAATGACACATTCCTGGGTGAACAACTTCTTCAAATTGCTAAAAAGGAACTTCCATAGTTTGTAGATATTGCTAATTACCTAGTAAGTCGAGTTTTGCCTTATGGAATGGATTTTAGATAGAAAAAGAGATTCTTGCATGTTGTTAAATTCTACTATTAGGACGGACCATTATTATACAAGAGGTGTGGAGACGGTTTGATAAGAAGGTGTGTTCCCCAAGATGAAGTTCCGGATGTTCTTAGACATTGCCATTCCATGGAGGTCGGTGGACACTTTAGTGCACCTAGGACAACATCTAAAGTACTCTTATTTGGATTTTAGTGGCGTACATTGTTCAAAGATGCCCGAGATTTTGTGCTTGCTTATGATAGATGTCAAAGAACATGTAACATTTCTAAGAAGCATGAGATGCCTTTGAGTGATATTCTAAAAGTAGAAATATTTGATGTGTGGAGTATGGATTTTATGGGACCATTTCTGAATTCTTTAAGCAATAAGTATATTCTTGTCATGGTTGATTATGTCTCTAAATGGGTAGAAGTTATTGCATCCATTACAAATGATGGCAAGGTTGTCAAGAAAATGCTTAAGAAAAACATATTCTCTAGGTTTGGTACTCCAAGAGCTAGGGGTAAGCAAAAAAAAACAAAAACCGACTAACCAAACCGAATTGACTGGTTTGGTTCAGTTTCAGTTTTTAAAAATATATAACTGACTGATTCGGTTCGGTTTCAGTTTTCAAATTAAAAAACTGAAAATAACTGAACCGACCGACTCACATAAATATTAATTATAAAAATATTAAATAAATATATTAATTAGAAAAAATTATATATAAATATTAAAATTATAAATAAAAAATATTTTTTTAGTTATATAATTAAAGAATAAGCTTAAAAAATTATAAAATAAAAAATAAAAAATAAAAATTTTATTTTAAAAAAATCAGTTAACCGATCGAACCGAACGATAAGTTCGGTTTTCCTCTGGTTTGGTTCGGTTTTGGTCAAAATTTTTCCTTAGTTGATTTTGTTCGATTTTGGAGGTTCTTTGACTGAACCAACTGAAACCGACCGATGCACAGCCCTACCAAGAGCATTGATTAGTAATGGAGGTTCTCATTTTTGCAACCATATTATTGAGTCACTTTTGAAGAGGTATGGTGTTACACATAAGGTAGTTACTCCATACTACCCTCAAACAAGTGGTCAAATTGAAGTTAGTAATAGGGAACTTAAATGGATTTTTGAAAATACAATTTCAACTTTAAGAAAGGATTGAGCATTGAAGATTGATGATGCATTATGGGCATATAGGGCAGCTTTCAAAACTCCCGTTGGTCTTACTCCATATCAATTGATTTATGGGACGTCATATCACTTACTGGTTGAGCTTGAACATAAAGCTTATTGGGCAATAAGAGCATTGAATTTTGATTTAATGAAAGCTGGTCAAAAGAGGCTTCTTCAACTTAATGAATTGGAGGAATTACAGATGAATGCCTATAAAAAAGCCAAGATCTACAAAGATAGAACCAAGCAATGGAATGAAAAGCACATTCAAAAGGAGTTTCATAAAAGGCAGCTTTTTCTTTTGTACAATTCAAGGCTTAACCTTTTTTCTGGTAAGTTGAAATCAAGGAGGTCAGGTCTATTTCGAATTATTAAAGTTTTTCCTTATAGTGATATTGAGATTACAAATAAGAAGGGTGAAACTTTTAAAGTCAATGGCCATCATTTGAAGCCTTACATTATTGGTGATCAATTGGAGAAAGGGATCGCCATTCCACTCATTTCTCCACCTTAATCTTCATAGAGGTAATGGTCAAGCTATAGACCTCCATTTAGCGTTGACTTATTTATTCATTTCTTATTTAGTATAGTTTTAGTTGCTTTCTCTTTTACATTTTATTTATTTTATTATTAGTTTTTATCTTATTCATTTTTTATTTACTACTCACATTATCTTGGAATTAGGTTTAATATATGTTGTAATAATATAAATAAAAAAAATATATATATATATATTCAAAAACTTAAACAGGGTGCCGAGTCGGCACCCTAACCTTGATTTTGTGCCGAGTCATGATGAATAAACACTATCATGAGTTCATGACTCGGCAGCTATAATGTATACGTGCCGAGTTGTAACTAATGGTCACTATTATGACTCGACAGGCACTTACACCAAGTGCCGAGTCATGACATTTTATAACTGTCACGACTTGGCAATCAGTCACCTATAGGTTCCAAGTCATGACTGTTCTACACTGTCACCACCCGGCATACCATCCTTCCATTAGTGCCGAGTTGGCAATCATACACTCACACACCAACACACCATTTCCCAACAAACACATACTTTCACCATACTAACTTCTAAAAAAAAAAAAAATTGTTTGTATTATACATTTGTCTCTTTCACACACATTTCTTTTTCTTTTCATTTTTTTATTCATTTTGAATTTTCATAACAACTCTTTTAACTTTCATTTTTCCCCCATTTTCATTTTTGTATTTACTCTATTCTTAATTTTAAATTCTTCACATTCATTCATTTCTTCTACTCTCTATATTTCTCTACAATTTCTTCTTCTTTTTATTAACACACTCTCTTCTCTACATATTTTTCTTCTTTTTCTCTACACATTTCTTTCTATTTCCATTTTTGCATTTGCATTTTCTTTCATATTTATTTCACTATGAAGAACGCTCATAAATCTTCTAAGGCTTCCAAGGGTAAAGCTATCATTTAAAGTAAGGAAGAGGACCAACCTATTGATCTTGCTATAAGGTACAAGGCTCCTTTCCCTATTCTTCATGAATTTGAAGGAGATAGATATGTTCTATGTAAAACTAGAGATGTTGTAGGTTCTAGATTTTTGTCTATTATTGAAAAAATGGGTATGACTAATGTTATAGATAAATTGTTGAAGTCAATAGGGCTTAAAAAATTTGTTGATATGGAGAATGATTCTTATATGCAATTGACTTAAGAATTTTATTGTTCTTTAGTTATAAATGACGCACACCCTAATTCTATAGATTTTCGCATGCTAGGCCGTACTTACCAAGTGAATCCTAATTTCATGAAAATTTTGTTTAGTTTTGCTAAAGATGATGTTCGTAAAATGTCAAGTGATTTTAGTGCACGTTATTTTTGGGCATTTTTGACGAATTTGCCTCTTTCTTTTGATGCTAAAAAAGGCTCGGCTATATTCATTAAAGATCATAAATATTGGCTTTTGCATAAGATAATTGCATGTCTTATTTTTGACAAATCGGAAGGTAATAGGGTGTCCTTACAAGAATTGTTTTTAATGTGGTGTGTTCATGAGAAGAAACTAATTTGTTGGTCTTATTAGCTTTTAAATTAATTGCTTGATTATTCTAACCATTCTACGGGTCCTTTGACCCATGGTCATATGATTACTTAAAATGCACTTGCTTTTGATACCTCATAATCTTCTTTGTCGAGTATAAGATGTGTTAGGATAATTCACTTTACAAAGCAAGCTTTCACTCATGGTGAAGTTATTGATTCCAACTTTAACCTTAAGCATGCACAAGAGCATTCTTATTAGATCAAATGAGATCAAAATCTATAAATGGTGCGGGTGGTGGAGGAAAGTAAGGACGACCATGATGAAAGTGAACACAATGCAAGTGAGGGAGGTGAAGCACAACCATAACAACCAATTGGTGGAGGCGGTTCTAGTGTTCCTAGTGACTTAGCTTTATGGCAATAAGTTCTCTATGGTCAATAAACAATGATGCAACAATTGGAGCAACTCAATTCTAGGCAACACCATACGGAACGTTGGCAAAGGCGCATGTCTCACAAGATTGATCACCTTATTGTGTGGAGTGGGTATCAAATTGAATCCCCACCACCATTGCCGCAACAAGATTAAGGGAGCATATCTTAACTTTTCTTCTACACTTATATTTTTTCTGCTTGTTTTTATTGTGTTTGCATGGTCACATTGAGGGCAATGTGTGATTTTAAGTGTGGGGGAGGGGTTATCTATTTTAGTTATATGTTTATTTTAATATCTTTTGCATTTATGTGTGTTTTGAATTTATTTTACTATGCTAGGTTGCATTATTTCAAACATTTTTTTGATCTTATTTTTATACTCTTTTTTAATTTGGAATGATGTTGTTCTAATTTGGTTCATTAATATATTCAGTTTTAGAAACATTTAAAAATTGATTGATTATTTACTTCCCTTGCTTTATTTGCTAAGAATTTGGACAAGGTAGTGTAGGTTTGATGGTGACTTTTACCTTATGTTATTTCTTTTGAAATCTTTAATCACTTTAATTAATTACTTTGGATTAATGAATTGAGTTTAAAGATTTAGGGAAATGATATATGCTTAAAAGAGGAAACTATAACCATAATACGTATTTTTAATTAGTCAATAAAGGATGAGGATATAGAATTAAAAAAAAGAAAAGAAAAATCCCGAGACAGAGCATAAAACGAAATTGCTTAAAAAATAAAAAATAAAAAAAGTGTATATATCTTATTCCTCTAGCCTAATATGTCTATAAATAGTACTAGTAGCCACTTGATGATATTATAGATTCTGAGTAAGTCGTGTGCATTTGTGTTTGCTCCTCATTTGCATTCATTCGAAAAAGATTACTAATAATATCTCAAGTAAGGTTTTTTTGTCCAAAAATACCTTGAGATTGATTGCATAAATACGTGTGCTTTTCTTTTGTCCTCTATGATTTAATAGTTTTCCTTAAACTTGAGTTTGATTAATAAATCGGAATTGAATTTGACTTACATTGATTTCATTTGTCATAGTGCTTGGAGGGAGCTACTTTATTTTCTACATTATTATTGTCCTTGTTATAGGCTTGTGAGGGCTTGTGGAGTTGATTTTCAATCTCTTTTTCTTTGTTTCTTTAATTTAATGTGGCAATGATCCTTATTAGTTCTTTATCATTTTGAGTTGAAAGGAGTAATCTATTGATCTTTTATTTGAACCTTTATCTTTGATCTTTGTGTTTTACTTGAGGGCAAACAAAGCCTAAGTGTGGGAGAGTTTGATACATTGCAATTAGCATAGTAAATTTAGGATGATTTATGCATATTTAGGTTGCATTTAGTACACATTTTAGTTTAGTTTTCATGCATTTTATTTACAATCACAACTGCGTTCAGTCTTTATTGTTCATGGTGAATTTATATGAATTTAAATGACTTATTGATGTTTTTTGAAGTTTGTTTGTAGCTTATGAAAGCTATATGGACATATTGAAGTGATTTAAAGTCAAAGGAATGAAGGAACTAACCTTTTGAGTGTTTGTGTTCTATCACTATTGAGCACCACTTTCACTACTTAGCACAGAAACATTCTATCATGACTCGGCATGCCTTCCCTACCATTCATGAGTCGTGATAGTAAGGAATTTTTGTGAGTTGGCACAAGCTTCACCACTCGGCACGGTGTGAAGAGACACGACCTTTCGGACCATGTTATACACTTTTGGCTATAACCTTCCCTACAGAACTTGGATTTGAGTGATTTAAGTTGCTATGGAAAGCTATTTAAGAGGGCTATAACTTACATGAAGACATCTAGACCTAATTCACTCATATGAATTACCGAAAATGTCCTTGAAGTGTCTGCCAATGTTAAAGCAATGTGATTCTTCACCAAGATTTGTAGCTTTTAGTTTGACATGCCTTGTACCCTTTGGCTATCAACTTCAGAACATATAAGTACTTTATTTTATCTCTACAATATATAGATAGACATAATTACAAATTAGAAGGAGATAGATATTATATAGACATAATTACAAATTAGAAGGAGATTGATATTATAAAAGTTGCTGATATAAAAGGAAGAAAAAAAGAGCATTTGCTTTATAGACATTTTCATTCATCAAGTCATTATCAAAGAAGATTATTGGAGACTCTAAATTCATTTCTAAGTATTTTTAACTCTTCGTTTTTATAATTCTTTTGGTTTTTGAATATTATTTTGTTGTGTTTATGTTTTTATTCATGATGTATCAAGGCTAATTGCTTAGTAGGTTGGAATTGCAATGGATGATAGTTTCAATGAATTATATTAATTGTTTTGCATTATTGAATGAATAATTTGATTTTAATTAAGTACTTAAATGTGTTGTATATGCTTGATCACCATATCTGATGTTTCAGTCAAAGGTTCACAATAAGAGTTAGGATTTTTAATGGAAATATATTTGATTTTACTTAAAGGATAGGAAAGTACCTAGAGATAAGAAATCCTCTTTGAGGGATTAAAGAATTGGCAAAGAACTTCATAATTTTTGTTTATCTCTACAATGACACGAGAGTGCTTGTAGACTTTAAATGGAAATACCCTTTTTTGACAACGAGAGTTGCTCTTAAAGATTTTAGGTCACATTCTCCAATTATTGCATTCATAGTTTATATAATTGTTTTGTGTTAATAATTAATTGTTCTATTCTATATTGTAATTTCCACCTACGCTTCTTTGAATATTATTGTTATTATATTTTTGTTTAAATGCATAGTTTTGTTAATTTGTTATTTAATTAGATTTTTAATTTGATTTATTACAACTTGATTATTGGTAAGCCTATTCATCTTAGTATTTATCCAGTTAGTACTTGATTTCCCCATATTCTATGTGTTCGATCCCTTACTTATCCTATATTTAGCCATAGAAGCTAGGGTATATATTCTAACCCACATCACTTATCCATTTCATTTACTATAACTCAATAATAAATTAAAATATATATAACTATACATCTCTTACAAATATATCTATTATAAAATAATCACACCTAATAAACCTTCAAAAACATACATAAGTTCTATATTACAACTATCGAATACAAACTGTTTAAAACTTATATCACTATCTATTACCAAATATTCTATAGAACCTTACTCTTTTAGATTCTCCATTGTATCTGCTTCACGTACTATGCACCCTGATTATCTTTTAAACAGCTACTTTCAATAACTTGCTCTTCTGGAAAAATAATTTATAAAAAGAAGTGTGAGTATTTTCACGAGAAAATACTCAGTGAGTGAACAAAGTACAAAAATGTATAATTTAATAATATCACAATAAGAATTCTAAAGAGCAAGTCATAACGGAAGTAGATATGAATGCCACAAAGTAATTTAACGGTTTTATTAACAACGAGCAGTGCATTCAGTAGAAATATGCATAAAAATAATTATTGGATTTAAAATCACAATTATTTATTATATTATCGAAATAATATTTACTTTATCATTTTGAATCATTTTTTTAAATTAATAAATCTTTAACAGTAATTCACAATCATTTTTCCTCAATCGCTTATCACGATTTCTCGTTATTTCATGATTTAAAGAAGACCCATATTCTTATTTCATTATACTTTTCTCATTGTTCAATGCTTCTCAAAGATATAATACGTACCACCCAGTCATACTAGCCATCTCGGCTTTTCAATTCCATATTCTATATGAAAATTCTTATTTTTTTTGGAATAATGACTTAGTCAGTCCTAAAAGTTATACTGATTTTTCAATTAAGTCCTATAAGATTTAAGTATTTCAATCAAGTTCACAAACTTTTTAAAACTTTCACAGTTAGTCCTATGCCGTTAAATTTGACAAAATCGGGTGACGTGTCAGTTACTCCCAAAATCCCTTTAGTTCTAGCTGATGACGTGTTAGTGAATGTGCAACACCTCAGCTGCCACCAAGGACCCTTGACACATCAGACTTCCACTTACAGAAAATTAGGGTTTTTTTAAGTTGATAATCCTAGTCCCTATCTTTAAACACTCTTTTAGAGAAAGATAAGTAGAAAGGTGTCGTCGCTTTCTTTGTATATTCCAGAAAAAAAAATTGAAGTGGTGGTCCAAAGAAAATTATTGTCGCTTTCTGTGTCTATTCCAGAAAAGAAAATTGTTGTCACTTTTTGTGTCTATTCCAGAAAAGAAAATTGAAGTGGTGGTCCAAAAAAAATGATATATTGATCGAAGTGGAGATTTGGATTGGCTATCAGGTACGTAACTTAAGTTATTTTTTTTAGGAAATTGATAATGGAAAATGAAAGTTAAAATTGATGCCTTTTTTGTATTATTACTTATTTATTCAAAATCTAAGTACATGAGTGTATATATTAGGTTTTTGTTGAGCATTGTTTTTATTTTGGACAGAATCAATAATGAAGATGATTGGTTTAAATTGGGTTTGGTGTTAATTTAGGTTAAAAAAAATAATGCATTTTTTTTATAGTTAATGATTGATTAAATTGGTAAGTACATGAGTTAATGTATTAGGTTTTTATTGTGCATGGTTTGATACTGATGGATTTCTTTTCTTTCTTTGCTCTGTTGGTTGTATTTTGATTTGTAGGCAGTTATTGGGTCATTAAAATGGATGATGCTTGCCTAGTATGGCATTATGGTGGAAAGATGGTCAATAATAATTATATAGGGGGGAGAAATGTAATCAAATTATGGACACTGACAAGTTAGGTTACTAGTGCTTACTTGACCATGCTAAGGGTAAACTAAAAGAAAATGAGCCAATGAAGTTGTACTTTAGGAATAACTGTAATGGTGATTTAGTAGAGGTTCATGATAATGCAACAACTTGTCAGTTGTTGACTATTTTAAATGAAAAAAAAAAAGCAAAGTGATATATATGTTGTGAATGACAACATTTATCAAGGTGCAAGTAATTTAAGAATGTACACAAAGACTTGTGGGGTGAATTATATGGAAGGTTCAAGTGGGTGTAGGTATAGTTCTGATGTTAATATGGATAGAAATGAGTTACAAGAGATAGTAGTGCATATTAATGATAAGGAAAGGTGGCAATTTAAAGATTTACTTACTGAGATAGAGGTAGGTGAAGTAAATGAACTTGGTGTAGGTGAAGCTGATACAAATAAGAATGAGATAGACTTAAAAGAAGCAGAAGAAGAGTATATAGAAGTTAGTGAAGAATTTATGTCTGATAGAGATGACCTAGAGTTGCAGAAAGCTAGAAAGAATTTGAGGAAATTAGATAAAATGATGTTCAATGATGACTTACTTAATGAGATGTAGTAAATGAAGGATAAAAGAGCTGAGGAGTCAACTGAGGCACCTGATGCAGCTGAAAGAGATGAAGAGGGAGTTCAGGAGGCATTTGATGGGGCAATGCATGAAAATACAGGGTACGAGACTGATTACATCGATTCATCTTATTGCAGTTTTGTTGATACAGATAAAGAGATGGATGTAATAGGTGGTAGACAGAAAAGACATTTTCCTACATACAATCCCAAGAGTTAGAGTCATTTTTACAACTGGAATGACATTTGAAGGGGCAAATCAGTTTAAAGAAGCTTTGAGCAGGTAATCTATAATGGAAAGAAAGGAGTTTATATATACCAAGAACACACAGGTTTATGTTAGGATAAGGTGCAAGAAGCCTAAATATCCATGGTATATATCCGGTGCAAAGGATGCTAAAACTGGTATGTTTCATGTGATAGCTTACATAAATGATCATCAATGCAATGTGGTGAATAAGATTAGTAAGTTAACATATAAAAAGCTGGCTGATTTTTTATTAGAGAAGTTTGATGTGATTCCAGTAGTAAAAATGATTGACTTAAAGAATTTAGTCAAGAAGAAATTAAAATTATATGTGAGCCTGCTGCAATGTTAGAGAGCAAAGGCACTTATTTTTTAGAAGTTAAAAGGGAATGCTGAAGAAGAATTTACAAAGCTCTGGAGGTATATGTTAGAGATTAGAAGAGCATATGAAGGAAATTCTGTACTTTTAAAAACAAATGATGATAACACATTTAAGAGGATATATATTTCATTTCATGAATGCAAAAAAGGGTTTCTTGGTGGGTGTAGGAGAGTGATTGGGTTTGATGGATCCTTTTTGAAGGGGGTTGTGAAGGGGGAGGTTCTGGTAGTAATTGGCAGAGAAGGAAATAATCAAATCTTTCCATTAGCTTGGGGAATTGTGACAATTGAGAATAAGGATAACTGGATGTGGTTTATTGAACGCCTATAATATGTTATTAGGATTGGCAGAGGAGCAGGCTGGACTTTTATATCTGATCAGTGTAAGGTAAATGATTAGTTTTCATGTTTAGAATTAGTGCAATTTGAGAACATTAAATTTATGTAATTACTATTTACATTATTTTTAATTTTCAGGGGTTGCAACCAATATTATTTGAATTATTTCCTGATTTTAAAAGAAGGTTTTGTGCAAGACATTTACTGAGCAATTAGAGAAAGAATCACAGAAGCAAGACACTTGAGAAGCACTTTTGGATGTGTGTTAAAGCAAATAATAAGGCTGATTTCAAAGTAAGGATGCAAGACTTAGCTGGTGTTTCTCAGAAAGCCCATGATGACATGACGAGGTTTAACCCTCAATTCTGGTGTAGAGCTTATTTTAACACACAAACACAAAGTGATTTAACTGATAGCAACCTCTGTGAGGCTTTTAATGGAAGAATTGTTCCTACTAGGACAAAAAATATTATTTCTTGTTTAGAAGATATTAGAAAGTTGGTCATGAAGAGATTGCATGTTAATAGGGACATTACTAAGAAGTGGGTGGGGGGCTTAGGTCCTAGAATTTGGGGGAAATTGCATAAAAATAAGGAGGAAAGTTTTAAATGCTCAGTTGCTTGGAACGGATTAAGTGGATATGAAATAGCACACTACAATGACACTTTGGTAGTAAACCTTAAGGATAGGATTTGTGCATATGGAGCTTGGGACCTTTCAGAGATCCCTTACTGCCATGCTATCTGTGCTATTTATAATAGTGACCAGCAACCTGAAGATTTTGTTTGTGATTGGTATACAAAAGCTAGGTATTTAAAGTCTTATAGTGTCATGATGACCACTCTAAATGGAGAAAAATTTTGGCCTGAAACCCTGGAACTACCCATAAAACCTCCAGCATTCAAAAAAATGCCAGGAAGACCTAAAATAAATAGAAAAAATAGGAGTTTGAAATAGGCAGCAATGGAAGGTTGATTAAGAGAGGGAGACAGATGACTTGCCAGTATTATTTTGGCAAGGGACATAACAAATCAACTTGTGCAATTAGAAAGGCAATGGAAAGAAGCCAACTTCAATCAAGAGGTCCAAGACTTGAGAAATTACAGGTACTTTACACTTTAATGTTAATATTTAACTTGTTACACTTGAGATGCATATAAATGATTAATGGCTTTGATGTCAGGTTACTAAAAAGACACAATGTACTCCTAAGCCACAGAGTACTCATAAACCT
>CATIWO010141293.1:0-12596 GCA_949673435.1 Macaranga tanarius | reverse complement strand
ATTCATCAAACACTAGTATATCAATATAAAGAATGCGCATAGTACAACAGACTAAAGAAAAACTAATGTATCAGAAATGAATCTCACCATTGAAGTGAAATGTGAAAGCTGTTACAATCACTGGCACAGCAGTGAAAAGATTGAAGAAGGAAACTTGATTGTCTAGGTGGGGTAGCAATCTTGGATTCTTGGTTTTCCCTTCTATGATTGCAGAGATTGCCATTACTGAGCTTATGCCAACAAACACTACTGCTAACAGAACTGCAACTGCTGAGCTGAACCACAGTGATTCTGCAAACAGAAGCTCATAATTATGCAACACTTATTGCAGAGATAAATTGTTGAACAAAACAAGATTTGAAATGCACTGACCAACACGCCTGAACAAGACCAGGGGAAGCAACACAAACAGAAGAAACAAAAAAGATTGCGACAGCTCGAGAATTCCACCAATAAATGCCAAACACCTAAAACACAACAAAGAAAAAAGGAATCAAATATAATTCTCTTACAAACTTCAAGAGATGACATAATTTTCTCAGATTAAGGAGCATATATGTGTGAGCTATGAGAATCTTGAACGTTAATTCAAGAATTCAACGCAAATTATTGTTAAAATGTGTGAGATTTTTGCTTGAAGATCAGACAAATGAAAAAAAAAATGATGAAAAGTGTTTTGTAAGCAAGCATGCTGTATGTTTTTTGTTTGATATTTGCTACATGTTAATTACTTGTATCTTTAATAACGCACCTCTTTGATATGTGCTATTTCTATTATCTTTTAGTTTACTTGTAGTTGTTAGCAAATATTGTAATGATTAGTTTATGTTGTATTTAAATTTCAGTTCTGGTTAATGAAGGTTAAGTCTTCTGATATATGCATCTCTCTTCCTCTGAAATTTTTCTTTTGCTCTTTAGTTGAGCAACTCTATTGCTCTGTTCCAGACTTCATCAAGCAGGTCTGGTTGCTATTTTTTAACAGTGGTATCAGAGTCTTATATCCTTTGGGCTGTGAGGTTATTGATTTAGAGTTTTTTGAATGTTAAACACCTGAGAGTTTGAGTGTTAAACATCTGTGAGGTTGAGAGTGAAACACTTGTGAGATTTGAGTGGCTTGCATTTGTTATAGAAGATGTCTTCTTCTAGTAATTCTGCTCCTCCAATTCCTGTGTTTAATGGTGAACCTTACCATATTTGGGCTGTTAAAATGAGATTTCATTTGAAATCCCAAGGGCTTTGGCAAGTTGTGGAGACAGATGTTGAACTACCACCATTAAGAGCTAATCCTACTTTAGCTCAAATAAGAGCTCATGAAGATGAGAAGCTTAAAAAGGATAACGTCATTTCTTGCCTGCATGCTGGACTTGCAGATCACATTTTCACTAAGTTTATGGATCTGGAAACACCTAAGCAGGTGTGGGACAAGCTCAAAGAGGAATTCGAAGGTGGAGATAGAGTCAAGATAATCAGGCTACTCACCTTGAAGAGGGAGTTTGAGCTGATGAAGATGAAAGAAAGTGAAAATGTCAAAGAATACTCCAACAGGCTGATGGATGTTGTTAATTAACATAGATTGCTTGGAGAGACCTTCTCTGATCAACAAGTTGTTGAAAAAATCATGGTTTCAATCCCACAAAAATTTGAAGCAAAGATTTCTGCAATTGAAGAATTTTGTGACCTTCAAAGGCTCACAATTGCTGAGCTTATTAGCAAGCTTCAGGCTTAAGAGCAAAGAGTCTCTATGAGATCTGATGAGGTCACTGAGGGTGCATTTCAAGCAACTCAGAAGGGAAAGAAGCCTGGAAATAAATCTGAAAAGAATCCAAGTGCTGATAAGAACAAGACTAGTTCTGAGCATGCATCTAAGTCACAAAAAAGAGGTAAATTTCCGCCGTGTTCCATTTGCAAGAAGACAAATCACACTGAAAAGAATTGCTGGAGTAAAGGGAAATCACAAGTTCAATGCCATTATTGCAAGATTTTTAGCCATATTGCAAGAAATTGCAGGAAGAAGCAAGCTCAACAACAACAGCCTCAACAACATGCGCATGTGACTAAGGAAGAAAAGGATGGTGGTGAGCACTTATTTATGATGTCACAAGTACCTACTGTAGCTGAGTTGCATACATGGTTAATCGATAGTGGTTGTACAAGTCATATGTCAAAGCACTTATCATTTTTCAGCTCACTAGACAGATCATATCAACCAACTATTAAGCTGGGGAATAGTCAAGTTGTTAAGGCACAAGGAAGAGGCTCAGTTTTGATCAGATCTAATAAAGGTACCAAGGTTATTACTGAAGTACTTTACATTCCTGAATTATATCAAAATTTATTGAGTGTTGCTCAATTGCTCAAGCATGGATATACTATGTTCGTTAAAGGCGAATTTTGTCATATTATGTCTAGTGATGACCGTGAGTTTGCCAAAGTTAAAATGTCTGGAAATAGCTTCTATTTGAACTTTGATTTAGTTAATGGGTATGCTTTTAGTGCCATTGTTGATGAAAGCTTAAAATGGCATAAAAGATTTGGGCACTTTAACTTTAAGTCTTTAAAGCTGATGTATACTACTGGTTTGGTTGATGATTTACCTAAAATAATTATGCGTGAAGAGAGTTATGGAGGATGTCAGTTGGGTAAGATGCATAAAGTGCCATTTCCTTCAAACGTGGCTAGAAGAGCTACTGAAAAGCTGGAATTGGTCCATTCAGATATATGTGGACCAATGAGGACCACTTCTTTAAACAATAGCTTGTACTTTGCCTTGTTTATTGATGATTTCAGCAGAATGGCTTGGGTGTACTTTCTTAAGGCAAAGTCTTAAATTTTTTCAATATTTAAAGAGTTCAAAGTTTTAGTTGAAACTCATAATGGACATAGGCTCAAAATTTTAAGGACAGACAATGGTGGGGAGTATGCATCTACTGAATTTAAGTCCTTTTGTACTGAGTCTGGGATTC
This sequence comes from Macaranga tanarius, assembly GCA_949673435.1. Classification (NCBI taxonomy): domain Eukaryota; kingdom Viridiplantae; phylum Streptophyta; class Magnoliopsida; order Malpighiales; family Euphorbiaceae; genus Macaranga; species Macaranga tanarius. Next base: position 9,633 of record CATIWO010141293.1, on the reverse strand, counting down.
TCCATCAATTTACTGTACTTTATTCCTCTCAACAAAATGGAGTCTCCGAGAGAAAAAATAGGACAGTAATGGAGATGGCTTGGTGTTTATTATTTGAAAAAGGATTGCCCAAGTCCTTATGGGCTGAAGCTGCAAATGCTACAATTTATTTGTTAAACAGATTGCCAACCAAATCTGTTGAAGGTAAGATTCCATTTAAGGTTTGGCATGGCTTCAAACCATCAGTAAAGCATTTGAGAGTGTTTGGCTCTATTGTTTACTATCATGTTCCATCTGAAAAAAGGGGAAAGCTTGATGAGAAGACTCAAATTGGTATTCTGGTGGGTTATGCAGCTGAATCTAAGGGTTACAGAGTTTGATGTCTGGATAGAATGAAGATTCTTGTGAGCAGGGATGTGCATATTGATGAGTCATCTTGGTGGGATTAGAATTCAAAGAGAATAATAAAGAATGATCAATTAATTCCCACCCAGCTTGTGATATCCCGCATCGGTTGGGAAGGAGAACGAAGCACGCCTTATTAGGGTGTGGATACCTTCCCCTTGTGACACATTTTAAAACCGTGCGCTGCGGTCTGGGCCTGGGCAAAGCGGACAATATCACATGCGGGTGGTCTGGGGCTGTTACAAATGGTATCAGAGCCTAGGGGTCCGGATCGGTATGCCAGCGGGGTCGCTGGGGCCCTATGGGGGTCGGATGTGATATCCCACATCGGTTGGGAAGGAGAACGAAGCACGCCTTATTAGGGTGTGGATACATGCCCCTTGTGACGCGTTTTAAAACCGTGCACTGCGGGCTGGGCCTGGGCAAAGCGGACAATATCACATGTGGGTGGTCTGGGGCTGTTACACAGCTGATCCTTCTCCTTCAATTCATAACTCTGTTGATGTATTTGATGTTCAAGGCACTGCAGATTCTAACATCTTGAAGGTTAAGCCTTTGTCTGAGATTTATGAAAGATGCAATTTTGTGCATGCTGAGCCCACTTGCTATATAGATGCTTCAAGAATGCCGGAATGGATTGAGGCAATGAAGTCAGAAATTGATATTATTGAAAAGAATGGGACATGGAAGTTAACTGAACTACCAGAAAATAAGAAGGCTATTGGAGTGAAATGGGTATATAGGACCAAATTTAATTATGATGGTTCTATTTTCAAGCATAATGCTAGGTTAGTTGTGAAAGGATAGGCACAAGAAGCTAGAGTTGATTATGGTGACACATTTGCACCTGTTGCAAGGCATGACACTATCAGATTGCTTCTTGCAATTGCTGCTCAACTTGGTTGGAAAGTGTATCATCTAGATGTGAAGTCTGCTTTTTTGAATGGCAAGCTTCATGAAGAAATTTATGTGATGCGACCTGATGGTTTTGAGGTTATTGGGCATGAAAATAAGGTTTATAAGTTGGTCAAGGCTCTATATGGGTTGAAGTAGGCACCTAGGGCCTGGTATAGCAGGATTGACACTCACTTGATTCAAAATGGATTCAGGAGGAGTGATAGTGAGGCTACTTTGTATTTGAAGTAAGAAGAAGGTAAAGTGCAGCTGGTGGTTTCACTATATGTTGATGATCTTTTGGTTATTGGTAGCAAAGAGCAGCTTGTGTCTCAATTCAAGAAGCAAATGAAGAGTAAATTTGAGATGTCTGATCTTGGTTTAATGAATTATTTTCTGGGAATGGAGATTCATCAATGTTCAGCTGGCATCTTCATTTCTCAAAAGAAGTATGCCATTGATGTTCTTAGAAAATTCAAGCTGGAATCTTGTAAAGAAGTTGCCACCCCACTAGCTCAAAATGAGAAGGTGCCAAAGAATGATGGTGAAAAGCTTGAAGAACCTTCAACTTATAAAAGCTTGGTGGGAAGTTTGTTGTATTTGACAGCTACCAGACCAGATTTGATGTTTCCTGCGAGTTTATTGTCTAGGTACATGAGTTCTCCAAGTCATGTGCATTTGAGATTGGCTAAAAGGGTGCTGAAGTATTTGAAGGGCACAACAGATGAAGGCATATAGTATTTAAGGTCTGGTGATGTAAATTTAATGGCATTTATTAAATAACTAGCCAAATGCCCGCGCGTTGCACGGGTGAGTTTAGTGTATTTCACTTAATTGAAGTTCTTCATTTATATTTTTGTTTATATTTGTTATAAAAATTTTATTTGTTATAGTGTGTTCATATTTTTGTTGATTATCTTTCATTTTATTTTTGTTCTTATTCTGAATTTAGGTGCAAGTCATTTTATGGTATGACAAATAGCATTTTTGTCCTCAAACATTTTAATGTTTGGAGTTCAAAAGAAAGAGTTGGATTTTTAAATGATAGGGGTAGAAAATTTTTACAATCTATGGTTAATATCGGAAACTATGATGCAGCAATTATACTTGGCACTAATCTATACTTCAACTACTATGATATGGATCAAGGTTTGCAATTGTTGGAGGATGGTTTCTATCTGAAAAAGTCCAATCAATTTACAATTATGCAATTGCTTTGCTTTCTCATAGCGATCGCTTTGGATGAAATTTGCTAAAAATTTCCTAAAAAAACTCATGGCCTTTCCAAAAGCACATAGGATTTTGAAAAATTGCAGGGCTAACTTGCTTGCTATGATGGGCGAAAGAAGAATCACAATTGGATCATGGGTGGAATTTTGCAATGTTGATTGTGATGGTTTTGAGGAAGTTTTATATGTTGAAGACAGTGAAGAGTTCAATTTAAATCATCAATGTGTTAATTGTTTGGTTGATATTGAAATTTTTAAGTTTAAATTTAGAGTAATATAAGGATGAGGCTAATTAACAATAAAATATGTGAAAAAAATTGTCATGGAGATATTTGAGCTCAAAAAATGAATAAATGGTTTAAATTATTAATAGATAGTGTATTACAATTTATTTTTATAAATTATTTCTACTCATTCCAATAAATAAAATTTTATGGTAATTAATAGCATACACAGAGTACTATCTGATAGTCCAACTAAGCATGCTCCACTGTCCGAATCTCACTGTGGAGCTTAAGGTCCATATGAATGTTGTTCCCTGCAACTTCTTCATCACTTCTTCCTCTTGGCCTTTGTTACATAGTCAAACAAAGAACATAAGTTCAACAAAATAAATGAAATTTGCCACAAAATAACATTTATTCATGAGAAATTATCAGTGTTACAATATATACCTCAGTTTCTCATTCATCAAATTCTTCTTATTGCCCCCCTTAAAATTTGTTTTCGCTAATCTTGTATCTAAAAAAAGTGATATTCTTTTAGAGAAAAATGAGCGGACTTTGAGTTTTGGACACATTCTATTTGTAACTGCAAGTTGCGATGGTGGTGGGAAGAGAAGCGTATCGTTTGGTGTTCTTGACTGTTGGATTACCTGATTACAGGATTAGCTGCTGCTTATTATACTTCTAATTCATCTATGGATTACAATCAATATGACTATTTTAGTTAGAAATTATTTAATTTCTATGTTCTAGTTTCATAATTTGCATTCTTGTTGACAATTAAAAGGCAAACCCTGGTAAAATTATCTTTGTTACTCTATCATGAAGATTTGAAGTGCTACAAATAAGTTTTTCCATAATAAGCCTCAAATACAAGTTACCTTCTACTTCAAGAACAAATTATAAGATTAATTCAAAAGTAGTGTATATCATCACATCTACAATTCTGTAAAGCTCTACAATTCTATAAAAATTCCTAACAACAAACACTGATCAACACAATACTAAATGCTTCCACTGCTTTCGAAGTTTCCACTGTATTCTATACAAAATTTGCAAAACCATTTTCTTCCCTAATCAAGCTAATCCTAAAGTTATACACTTGAATATATACACAAATGTTAGCATCCACTGCCAACATCATTTTAAGTTGACGGCAATCTCCTTTAACATATTGTTAAATTTTATTTGCCCTCTCACAAGTGTCATCCTTCGTAGAGGTTAGTGGAAAATCTCCAAGGAATAAACCATATGACTGATATAAGGGATTGTGACTATGACATCCATGACAGTTTGGATATACTTCGTTCAGTGCAGTTTCAGTGCAAATGCACATTGAGATTACAACATGCCATTCTTAAGTAGAACCTGTTGTTAAGTTTAGTCTTAGTTGTGCAGTTTCCAATGCTCCGCATCTTCTTTTTTTCTTTCTGATAGCACACTTTTAACCCCTCTAGTGTACTTGTCCCATCCATGTTTTCACAATTTCTATCCTTGGATATTGTAAAAGAACACTATTAGAAGTATGAGATGTATACATCTATTCTGATGATACTTCCTTAGCTTTGACACCTGATTTTTCTTTTAAAGCCAAAATAGAGAAAAAGGGCATTTAGAAACATAAATAGCATTTCAAGCATCCATAGTAGGAAATTTTAGCACAATAAAGAAAACGATCAACATGCATAATAACTTAAGAATTTGAATAATCATTGTTATTCCATTCCATGGAATCCTCTTAAGAAAATATTCAATTGAAATACGTGACACTCTTGGGTATATTATCATCAATTCGTATTACCATCAATAGAAGTTTCTCATTTCTCAAAACCAAGAATAGATAATTAATATGTTCTACAAAGAAAAAACTCTTATCTGGTTTTCTACCATTGAGGACATAAATCTACAGCAATAGTGACCATTTTAAAATATTATGCAAGAAGAAAATCACATATCTAACAGGGGGTGGTAGTTGATCCAATAAAATAAATAAGCAAATAGATAAAAATAGAAATAGTATGCAGATAACTAAATCATAAACAGAATGTCAAAATTACATACCTTGATATTAGGATTTCGGGTTTTAAGGAACTGCCCAACACCAGAGATAGTTCCACCATGGCCTATTCCCATTACAAAGATGTCAACGTGGCCAAGGGTATCCTCCTATATTTCAGGACCAATAGTTTCAAAATGGATCAGGTTTTTCCATTTCAAGGCCAGAGATCAATCTACTAAGGACTATCATGCTCCAATCAATGCAAAGTTATTTATGTTAAAGTTATGGGACAAAAATAGATTATGTACCTTAGTATTGGCAGGATTCGAAAATTGTTGAAGCATGAAATCATTTGGTGTGGATTCCAAAAGCTCATAAGCCTTCTTAACTGTTCCACCCATTCTTTTGGAGTCAGTGAGAATTAGATCGACTTTAATAACTCTCAAAGTTCTCCAAGCTTGTATAAGAGGGCATGGTTAGAACCATGCACAAGAGTATATTTTCAATAACAAATCTAGATGAACTAAAAAATATTGTTGAGCCAACCTTCCCCGGAGTGATAAAATTCTTCTCATTTATCATTGGAAATGCTGGTCTATATCTAAAAATAGATTATTTATATTATATTAGTGAATTTTATATGAGAAGATAGTTTGAATTTCAAAAGGAAGCTAATTTATGATCAAATTTGTACTTGTCTTTAATGCTGGCATCATCTCTTGCTTGACGGCAATATAATATAAGTTTTGTATCCTTCAGTGATTTTATTGAGATACAGAAGGGGAGTTTTTCCCGATAAGCTGAAATAAATAAATCAAAAGAACATAAGAGGATTAGAACAAAATCTGTAACAAAATGTAACTTTTTGATCAATTACAGAATATAAATATTAACATAAAAACTCATTTGCTAATGAATTAAATCAAGAAGGGATGAATTAATAGTTATGATCTCACAAAGAAAAACTAAAATGACAAATTACCTGAGAGACTTCATTTTTTTATTTTAGTGGCAGGAAGAAAGCGAAAACAAAACGGGACGAATTACCTGATGAATTTATAGAATTGGGGTAGTGATACCAAAAGATTCCACATAACTGCAAATCAACAACACAATAACATAAGGTATATAAAAAAGCAATGTATTTATGCACGATAAATAAAAAAACATGTGCTTGCTTATGCTCGGTTACAATTTGTGTTTGGTTAATTGTTAAGTTATGTATGGGTATATACAAAACTTAAATTTTACATGTGCATACCCATATATTTTACAGCAAAACAATAAAATCATGCCATCAAATAGCTCCTAGCAATAGAAAAATTACCCTAACCCAGAATCATCATATTTGTGGAGATGGTACTTCTTTGAGGCATTTTATCAAACAGGTCGGGTGCTTACCAACTTAATCAACAACTACCTCCTGAAAAAATAACAGAACACCATAAATTATGTTTCAACAACAATCAAATTAACACATACCCATATGAGGGTGTTGAGAAACATGATGAAAAAAAGGATGGCAGAAATAAATAGAATTAAAGGAAAAACAATAGAGATGTGCAGAATTGAAGTAATTGAAAGAATAAAATTAGAGGTGCCTTCAAAATGAGCAAAATTATATACATCCAAGATTTATAAGAAGCAAAAGAGAGCAAAACTTGCAAGGATCAACCAGCAAAATCAAAGATTACATCAAAGTGCTAATAAAAAAAGCAAATTTAGGGTCACACCCACAAATATACGGCTACCTTGAGATAGAAACCTGGAAGTGGAGATAAGAAGCGTGTATAAGGCAACCATCATCAAGATTGTTAATTGGACAAACATCTATTGATATCTTTGCTTTTACTTCCTCCTCCATCAACTGCTTGAACCATTAGATGAAAAATTCAACAATTTTAATTATTCTCTTTGTTTCAGAACAACAATATGATAAACAAATTTACACAAAAGAATACGAAAAATCGACAAAACAACAGTATGATCAGAGTTGCACAAGAAGAAAATAGAAGAATTAGCGAGGAAAGAGCGAGAGATTATAAAAATGGTTTTAATTTAAACTTAAGAGATGGGAAAGATGAATGGCTGAACCTTTTGTTTCTTTCATTTCGGTTATCAACAGAGGAGTGAAGTAGAGAAAGAGGCACGTTGAATAGAACGCTGTAGGTGGTTGAAAAATGCTCAAACCATGGAGTAATAAGAGAGCCACGTGTCAACAATATAGAGTGCCAGATGTCAAAAAGATGTAATGCTCAGCTTTATTATATATATAGATATATAGATAGGGTAATATTAAATGACACGTGTACCATTGTGCTAAGTCATTTTACTGAAATATTTCTCCAATTAATACAGCTCTCTGTAAAATGGGGGAGGCTTTTGACAATTTTCAAAATAATTTTTTTTTCCGTGTAGCACCGCACCACCATCCTATCAAATAACTGATGAGTCGTGTATTATAAACGTGGCTTTTAACTTAAAGAATCTCTAAAGGATATTCTAATTTTAGCATCATATCATCAAAATTATTTCTTCTATAGCTACCTTTCTGCTGGTTTGAGTATATCGTTGTAGATCCTTAATATGATCTTGTTTATGAAGCTGGTTTCAACTGTTCCAACAACGTATAATAAGCAGCTGCAGCGGTGACGGTAACTAGGCATGACCATGGTTCATGAACTATAGGCATTGGTTCATGATCCCCCGGTTTAAGGTTCATGAATATTCTGAATCTTAGCCCGCCCGTAAAGAGATGGTTTAGTTCAAGTTTATTAGACCGAGAATTCTAATTCGATTACGTTTACGATTCATAGCAGTAATATTTTATTACAGTCATAGTTAAAGTTCAGTTTATAGTTACGCTTCAAGTGTGGTTCATAAACGGTTCTGTTAAAAATTCATTAACTAAGAAATTATAAATGTTTATAAACTTAATTTTGTATTTAGAAATTAAAAAAATTATAATATATCTCTCTCCAGTTTATAGTTTAAAATTATATATCAATACAATGTATCTCTATAGAAATCTATATATTAAATGACAAATTAAATTTATTTAATTTTCAATATTAGTTAAATTTATTTTCATTATAATTAAATTATATAATAGATAACCAATTGTTTTTTCTTATTATTTTTTTAGTTCAATCAAATTATATACGAATTAATTAATCATATATGTTTTTCTTATTAGAATCAAATTTCATCTTCACTTATTAAAATTGAATTGTAAAATCTTCTATTTTAAGTAAATAATTCGTAAAATTGTAGTTAAAGTTTCTTAGTAGATGTTTTGTCCCTCCAATTCATGTGTGATAAATAAAAAAATTACATGAAGGAAATTAAATTGAATTTTCAAAAAGGTCAAAAATGAAAATAAGAAATCAAAAGAGACTTAAAAAATTAATTTTATGAGACTTCCAAACCCATTCTCCCCCGCCATTGGTATAGAAAAAAGAGCTATCTTAAATGATTTAGGTCATCTCTAACCATAAATACTAAAATGCAACTAGTTTTACATCAAAATGCAGTTTTTACAATAATTTTACTTCAACCCATTACATCAATTTTTAACATTAAAAAGAATATTCCTTGTATATTCTTTTTATATGTCATTTTATAATATTAATATATTTATCACATTACACCCATATTTATAGTATTTATTAAAACTTATACATTTATAACATTAAATATTTTTTAATTATATTTATTTTGTTTATTTTTAAATATATATTTGTATTTAGATATGTTTTAAATTTATTTAATAAAAATATTATAAATAAAAAATATTTTGGATTAAATTATATATATATACACACACTAAATTGCATACTTTAATAAATTATGAAAAAAAAACTCAAAATGCGTTTGATGAAAGTAGCTTCGCAAATATGTGTAGCTACTGTTAAATAGGTGTGGAAAATAGGTATTGGTTGGAGCCCAAAAAATCCATTTTTCACGTCAAAATGGTGTATGGTTAGAGTTGCCCTTATATCTATTTCAATGAAATACGGAAACATTCAAATATTTATTTATTTATTTATATGTATAATATATATTTAATAGGTGCATCAATAGGTTAAGTGTTCCATTCTTACTTCTCGCTATATATATATATATATATATATAATTTATTTTAAATATATAATATTAAAATTAAATGTATGATTTATTGCTAAAGAAATTTAGTTTTTAGAAATATATATTGTATATTTACATAAGTAAAAAAATTCCATTGATTCCTTATTGGATGAAATATGCTATAGGATATATATGAAAAATGCATCCTTACCAAAATTTTAACCGTGTATATATATATATCCTTACCACCAAACCGACTGGTATTATTAGTATCGAACCAATAATGATTTGAAAAATTTATACAACCACATATTATTTATTTTTTATACTTAAAACAAAACTCTTTATAACCCGTAAATATTTCTTTAAAAAGTAAAATAATTTCAAATTTTAAAAATTCTAATGGAATGTACAATTAAATAGGATACTTTTAAATATTTAATTATTTATTTTACAAAAATAAATGTTTTGAATAAAAGGTAATCATATCATTTATATTAAAAAATAAATATGAAGTGCATTTTTATAAATGAATAGAGTTTAAAAATCTCCATCCATATATATAATTTAATGAAGGACTAATGTTGCGTTATTTGATAAGAGTATAATTTTGACTATAATGGACTTATCACTTACTTGATAAGGGGATAATTTTGCCTTATTTGATGAGGAATGATTTCGTTGATGCTTACTTCATATTATTTGATAAGACCATAATTTAATAAAGAATTTTGGATTGATAAAGCAAAACTGTTGCCTTACTTGATAAGATTATAATTTTGATTGTACTCAACTAGTTATTCACTTATTTGACAAG
>CATIWO010141271.1:0-18278 GCA_949673435.1 Macaranga tanarius | reverse complement strand
ATCTTCATAAGGACACTATTCATATATAACCATCACCACTTTGGAACCAGCTGGGACTAGTAGTACAGGTGGCGAAATCGTCCTTGGCTCCATGCCAAATGTTAGATATTGAACCTACCCGCACCACACCTGCAAATTTGCCCGGCCAACACGTGTAAAATTTAACACAGGCAAGCTGCTACTGCCACCCATTTATTTGCAATTTCGTTTAACAAGCATTCTATCAGAACAAAAGAAAATGAGCCAGGAGCAACCTCGGAGGCCCCAGCCTGCAGACCAGGATCCTATCAGGTACGGAGACGTTTTCAACGTCCATGGACATCTTGCTTCCAAAGTTATTGCGCCAGTGGACGCAGCCGCCATGCAGGCTGCTGAAAACAGTGTCCTTGGTGAGGCCAGAAAAGGTGGACCTGCTTCGGCCATGCAGTCTGCTGCGAGAATGAACATGAGAAAAAGTCTAGTTGGCCGTTATCAAGCTACTGAAGTTGCTGGTGATCCCGGGACCGGAGTAACTGTAAAGAATGTTGGTGGTGACCGTATTATAACTGAAACAGTAGCTGGACAGATGGTGGCTCAATATATTGAACCGAGGACCGAGAGGACAACTCCTGGAAGTGTTCTTGATCCTTACTCGGTTACCATTGGTGAGGCTTTGGAGGCAACAGCTCTTTTTGCTGGTGAAAAGCCAATTGATCAGGGTGATGCAGCTGCTATACAAGCTGCCGAAGTTAGAGCTACTGGTACCAATGAGGTAGTGCCTCAGGGAGTTGGAGCAGAAGCCCAGTCTGCAGCTAACAGAAACCCGAGGACTCCACGGGATCAAGATAAAACTACAATTTCTGATGTGCTTGCGGTAATAAAACCGTATAATACTATATATATATATTTGTGCTGTTCATATGTGATATGATCGATATATATGTTGTCTATTGTTACTGAAAACATATAGAATAAAGAAATTGAGAGGGTGATTTTAATGTGTTCTGCAGGATGCTACATTGAAGTTGCCAGCGGACAAGCCAGTTACTGGAGAAGATGCCCAAAGGGTGATTGAAGCAGAGCTTAGGAACAAACCAAGCATGCATACGACTCCTGGAGGAGTGGCTGCGTCTATGGCAGCAGCAGCCAGGGCTAATCGAAATTTATAGACTATATTCGGAAAATCATGTATATAAAACGAGCTTTGTATTAAGTAGTTAATACAGTAGAATAATATCTGGATCAGATAGTGTGCCTATATATATATGTAAATCCAAGTTCTAGTCCATCTCAGTTTTGCTAGATCAGCCATGTTGTGGCCCATATAGGATACACATCTTTTGTAGCATCGTGGGCTTCTCAGATTTGCAGTACTACCATCAAAATGAATAATTTGTTTCTTTTCTGGAAATTTGGATTTAGATTTTGTATTAACAGTTTGGGGTGCATTTTTGTAAATGGCATAATAATATTATTCTGTAAATTTTTTTTTATTATTGTAGACCAGATGATTTTTAAGCCTTAAGCTCTAGGAGAGCGGAGGAGAGGGGACTGCTTGGATGTCGCGGCTCTCTGCTTGGATGTCCCTTTACCTTTGCCATGATGTCGCGGTTCTCTGCTTGATGTCCCTTTACCTTTGCCATGAGCCTAACTAGGCGGGACATTATTCTGTAAAACTTGGTGCGTTGGTCAATTCAGAATTTATATAAAACCTTTCAGGAGGCATGGCATTGGCAAGTACATATATGTGGGGGGGCAGAACAAAATGCAAGACCCCACATTTTACAACACGTCTAATCTTATATGATCAAAAAGAAAAAAAAGCAACAAAAAGAACAAGTTGGATAATTTAAAAAATAAAATAAATAAAAATTAGCCAATTCATATATATATATATATTTCCATCCATCAACATACTTCGAAAAGAACTCTAATAAAATGAAGAGGACCCAGTACCATTGATGCAAGGCCTGTCATCTGGTCCATAAAAGCTTCACAATTTTTTGTACCCTTTTTTCTTCCTTCGTTTCGTTTGCAAGCAACAACGACAGGAAACAATGGATAAATTCATATAAAAAAGCGATTAAAAAAAACGAATTAATTCTGTTGATGGTGAAGTCTAGATAACATTGGAGGTGGCTGCTACTGCTACTACTGATCTTTTCATCTTTTGGCAGTGACGAATCTTGTATTTGCCACTACAATTAAAGCAAGAAAGAAGTGCTGCTTTATTGTTAATTATTATATTCCTTTTCATAATGGCTATGCATATATAAATATGGACCAACAACTAGAACCATATATTTGCGTCAACATCCAAGTGGTGGCAGAAGCGATGATTACCCAGGGCCAGGAATAATGTTATCGTCACGAACAAAATGTTTAAACGTTGGGATAACTTGCAATCATGCATGCTCAGCTCTTCGTTACGAAAAGCCAACAAAAAGGAAGACATATATAATTAGCTTTTGCCTTTTTTGGAGTGTTCGGAAAGCTTACTACTAGTTTTCAGGAGAATTTATGTACGTAGTTATAGTCTCATTGGATACAATTTCTTTTTCGTATACTTGGAAAAATTTATAAAGAAAATTTAAACTCTTGATCTTCAATGTTACAAGACAAATCCATGATAAAATAAGCAATTAAGTTATTAAATAACTAACAAAATTAGTTTTTTTTTAAAAAAAAAAAAAATCAATGATTTTCTCTGATATTTCAAAATAAATATAATAAAAATCTCTCAATAACTAATTTAACATGACCACATATACTACGATTTAAACTTCAAAAGCAGTTTAAACGAAAATAATTACTGTCAACTGATACCAATAATTATTAATCGTGTATATATATATAATATGATGTTACTAATTAAGTAATCATATTAGTTAATAACTTAATCCAATTTTTGTTTATTTTTAATAACTAAGTTAGGCTAAAATAATAAAACTATTGAAAATATTTATGTCTGCAAGGGTTAATTAAGTAGCTAGTAAAATCATTAAATTATAACTGTCACAATCTCACAAATGCATGCACGATTCAATTAATTTAAATCAATTATAAAATGTAAATAGGTTTGTAGTAAAAATTATTGAAATTTAAAATTTTTGGTTAAAATGGTAAAAAAAAATTAAAATTTTAAATTATTAAACCAAACTTATATCAATATACATTTTTTTAATAGACTCTGGGTTCGAGTTGGCAGCAACCCTTCACCTTTGTTTTTCAATTTTTTCGTTGGTTATTATCTCACACTTAAATTAAGACTAAAAATCCTTGTTGAAAGCATATCCACTACGGTTCCTGAAACAAGTATGAATCTACAATAACACCCTTCATTATAAGATCAAAATCAATAGCAAATTTATTCTGTCTGGGCACTGAACCTTAACATATGATTTGGTTCATCTTTCACATCAAGCTTTAATGGAGTAATGTTCAAAATTAAACCCAAATTAACTAAAGAAAATTTGCTTTACTAGTCAACTACATTTCTTGACTTTCTACAAGAAACAAATTGTCCTCCTTGCCATCATCTTCTTCTTCTTCATCATCCTCATCCTCATAAGTATCTCTCACCATGTCCTCAACATTCACTGCTTTAGGAACCGTAACAACCAACTGCCCACCAATACACTTCGCACTCGCCATCTCTGGACGCGTCGTGGAGGGGAGCCGGAACCGCCACGTGTCAATGTCAAGATCCTCCACCGAAGAATCTTCTCCACCACCACCGTTTGAAGCCCTTAGCACTGCAATCTTTGTCACCCCTGGTAGAATCCTGATCACGTGAGCCCGGAAATCATCGGCTATGGTTATATGATCATTATCCACAGTAGTACTGCTGCCACTGTCAGCAATGAAACGGAAAGAATCTTGAGTTTCTTGGACAAAAACGTCGGCGTTTGAGTTGAAGGGAAGCTCGAGAACTCTGGCGAATACGTGAGGCAGTCTTTTCAGCTTCTTTGGGGTCGGATCGGCGGCAGGAGAAACGGCATCATGTTGATCGGAAACGGCGAGGTTTCGCTTCTTTTGAGTTGGGTGGACCTTCATTGTATTGAATTGAACTTTTCTTGATTTGGGTTATGAATTTTCTTGGGAGTTGTTGGAGAAATGATCGATAAAGAAGAGATTCTTGGCTTGGGATTTGGAGTTTTCTTCTTGTGATTATTCAAAGGGATCAATTAACAGTGAAAGAAACTGAGAAATTAGTTTTATGCAGCAAATGATTTATATAGAGTGGGCAAACAGGAAAACCGACCTTTGAAGAGCTTATAATCAGTTCACATATGCAATTGCGTGACATTTTCTAAGCTGGATCGGCAGATCGCCTTAGGTGTCATATCACACGGCAATCTTAATAAGGACAATTTTTTTTTAAAAAAAATTACAATGTCATTCTCATTTGTTATACCATGCACTAATATTATACCGGATAAATTATATAGTAGTCGAGAAGAATTAATTTTAATTACATAATTAATTAAAATAATAAAATTTAAATTTTTTTAAAAAATAACTAAACCTATTTTGTCGTTATTTAAAAATTTATATATTGTATTTAATTATTTGTTTTTATAATTTTAAAATACCCAAACAATATTTTTTTCTAAAATAGAGCTACACAAATAATTATTTTTTCTTTTTTTAAACTACTAAAGAGGACATGGACTTGACCCCCTTCTCCCACTACTCTTTACAACTTACAAGTGTCAATCTCAGGATGAGACTATAAAAATAATAAAAAAATTTTGATAATTAATTTAACATATACATCAATTTAACAATTTTTGATATTAGGGTGTTACTCAAAAACTTTTTTTGACACTTCTTTCAAATAAATTCTACGACAAAATGAGAAAATGTATTTTATTTTAAAATTAATTCCAATTTAAAATGAAAGAATTCCAAAGTAAAGCTCAATTGCAATTTTTTTTTTTTAAGTCGAATCCAAAATAACCCACATATGACTTAATGAGACATATTCTATAAACGAGAAGTATCCGTATTATGAAATGGCAATTTCCATGTAGATGCACCTTGAAAGGCGTCAGGCAACTTGGAGAAATATGACAAAGGAGGAAACTTCCCTTTTTGTCTAATGGAGATTCCATGGATAAATCATATATATACAACATTATTTAGACTGGACACACTATACAATTTCCCTATCTTGTTTTGCATTGATTTTGTTTTCTAATAAATCATACACTGCACGATTCCTCAATTATAATTTTTTTTTTTTTTTTAAGTTGTTTCAAAAAAAAGGAATTCCATCCTTGTCGTTAGGGTAAGCTATATCATCAATACCAAGTTTATCCTTAAAACACTACCACAAATTTTACCAAATAAAATTGATTATGCTTCAATTTTTTTAAATTCAATTTTATTAAAGACCAAAAATTTTATCTTTGAATAGCTTATGGGCCTGTTTGACTAAACTATTACTGATAGCTGATAGCTGATCGATATTATGTGTTTGGTAAATTTATAACAGTTGTTGCTGATAGTGTATTTAATTACTAATATAGACATTAGTTATTTATATACAAATAATTATATTTTATATTTAATTTTTAATATTAAGTTATATATACACACGTATATGTGTGTTCTATTAAATATTAACAATAATATATGATACATATGATATAAAAATAAATATTATTGATATTTATATTTATAAATATTGAAAATATCATTTAAATAATTTTATTTTTATTAATAAATTTTAAATAAAATATTAATATATATTGTTATTAATATTAAAACTGATAAATGTAGACAGTTTTTTATTAATATAATTTCTAATTTTTTATTGTATATTTGTTCTTATAATTTATAATTAATTTTTACTAATGTTAATTGATTAAAGTTAAAAGGATAAGTTAGTAAGAATATTTTTAAAAATGTAAATGTTGGTGAAAAGCTCCAAATTGGAGCTGATATAAACTGAAGCTGTTTAGTGTCCTATCAGCTATCAGCTACCAATTTAAAAACTTAACCAAACACTTTTGTTATAGCTCATAAATAGTGAACAGCTAACAGCTCCTCCTAACAGCTATGTCAAACACCCTCATAGTTTAATAATTTAATTGGAGTTATATTTTAATTTATTTTTTTAATTCGAAGAAGAATCAATCTCCGAACTAAGTTGAATTGAAAATTTTAATTTAAAGAAGAATTGATGTCAGGTCTGTATCCCAATAATTAAAATTATCTGGGATTAGGATTAAATTGTAGAGAAGATAAGTTTAAAGAAAAGACTTGATTGAAATAAATTAAGTGAAGAGACTAAAGTATAAAATGGCTTCAAACCGCCATTCTCTATAAAAAAAAAAAAGATTATTGGGGCACGTGTTGGCCCAAGAAAAGGTGGGGAGTGACTCATGCAATTTTGCATGAATATATAAATGGAATGAAGCAATGTTTGGTACCAAACCGAAGGAAAAAAACAAAAAAAAAAAAAGATTAAGCTTTAGCGGAGAACGTCGGAGGGATAAGAGTAGGGAGGAACCAATAATTTCTGTGAGTGGATCATATCTTGTTCCTTCCTATATGTTTATTTATTTATTTATTTATTTTGATGAATTTTTATTTTTTTATTTTATTTGTTGTATTTAATTTTTTATTCATTTAAAAATTTTCTTAATGAAAAACAATTTTTATTGGCTCATATGGATCTGGTGAATTTCTCTAGTTTCCTAGTCCTGTTATTCTTGAAAATTTCTTATTATTACCACTTAATTTTTAATGGAAATTTACCCTTAAAATATTTTTGATATTTGTTGTGATTATTGCTTCCTATGGAATTTTAAAAAAATTAATTAATAATAGTAGTAGTAGTAGTAATAATAATAATAATAATTAAATATATAAAGGAAATATAGAGTATTGATCGATATATATATATATATATATATATATATATGTTTGAAAATGTGATTATTTTGTGAGCACATGTACACTAATAGGAAATGTTATAGTAAGACCATGCCCGGAGTACATCGGGGTTCTGTGAGAAATAAAACTGTGTCCGGAACACAGCAACTCATGTGTAAAATATATTTGTGTACCTGGGGTACAATGAGTTATTGACAGATATGAGATTTATGATTACTGTATTTGGGACAGCGCTCAAGATTCATGAAAGTCTTTGGGGCTCATCCGAGTGGTTTATATACTGGTATGCATACCTGGTTTGAACCTTCAATGTGTTGATTGGTACCCATCACATTGATAGCAACCTGAATTGACTCTGGTTACTTGAATAAAATGCATTATGATGTATTGTGCTGAATTGTTTAATAGGATCAAATTTTGAAAAGAAGTCTATTATCTTAGAAATTGAGGTTAAGCTTTTATTGAAATAATACAATGGATTGGCCTGACATGGGCTGTATATATTTTGTTTAAATTATTACTTATTATGGTATTGTATATAAATTTATTTTGAAGGATTTGGATTTATTATTATTCTTATTGTTATTTGGATTATATTTTGTTGATTCTTTAGGAGTAGCGTTGTATTATGTCTACTCACTGGGTATTTTCTCATGAAAATACTCATCATTCATTCTTTAAAACTTTCTTTCAGCATAGTTTAACTTGTACATAGTTGTAAATAAAATGGCAGTGCACTGGACTGCGGTGACTTACGAGGTAGAGGGAGCCAAGACTAAAGTTCAGTATTTCATCCGCCACGACGCGGACACCATCTTATCTTTTTTGTGTCTCTAGAGCCTATCGCAATTGAGTACCACATGCACATAGAACAGATGGATTTCCTTGACGGATGTTTGACGATAATGACCGTATTGCATGCCACCACACCAGGTGTCCGGGTCTCCTTGACCTGGACATAAATGACTCCAGACCTTACTCTTTTCTTTTTATTAGGATGGGTTGTGATGGGAGTAACTGCTCTTTTTGGTATTGATATAGCAGTACTTTTTAAGGCTTAGGCCACTTTCTAGTGGTTGTTGGGTTGTATTTTATTCCTTTTTGGTGTATATTTGTATATATTGGATATGACTCTTTTCCTCTATGTAGCCTGTTTGTAGTGACCGTGAAAATACTCAAGTGATTACCAACACTAAATAGATGGCAAAACTGCATATGCTCAATTGATAGGGAATATAAACATATATATATATATATATATATATATATATTCACGTAAATAGTGTACTACAAACAGGCTGCATAGGGGAAAGGAGGTCATATTCAATATATACAAATATACACCAAAAGGAATAAATAAAACCCAATAACCTCTATAAAGTGGCCTATCAAGTCCTAGGAATTACTGCTATATCTATACCAAAAAGAGAAGTTACTCCCATCACAACCCATCCTAGCAAAAAGAAAAAACTAAGGTCTGGAGTCATCTATCTTCAGGTTAGGGAGACCTGGACACCTGGCATGGTGGCATGTGATACGGTCACTACCATCAAACATCCGTCAAGAAAATCCATCCGTTCTGTGTGCAACTGTGATAGGCTCCAGAGACACACAGAAAGTAAGATGGCATCCGCCTCGTGGTAGATGAAATATTGGACTTCAGTCTCAGCTCCCTCTACCTCGTAAGTCATCGCAGTCTAATGCACCGCCATTTTATTTACATCTATGTACAAGCTAAACTATGCTGAAAGAAAGTTTTAAAGAATGAATGGTAAGTATTTTTATGAGAAAATACCCAGTGAGTAGACAAAATACAACGCTACTCCCAAAGAATCAATTGAATATAATCCAAACATCAATGAGAATAATAATAAATCCAAATCCTTCAAAATAAATTTATATACAATACCATAATAAGTAATAGTTTAATCAAAATATATATAGCTCATGTCAGGCTAATCCATTGTATTATTTCAATAAAATCTTAACCTCTATTTCCAAGATAATAGACTTCCTTGCAAAATTTAATCCTATTAAACAATTCAACATAGTACGTCATAATGCATTTTATTCAAGTAACCAGAATCAGATCAGGTTATTATCAATGTGATGGGTACCAATCAGTAAATTAAAGGTTCAAACCAAGAATGCATACCAGTATATAAACCACTCAGATTAGCCCCAAAGGCTTTCATGAATCTTGAACGCTGTCTCAAATACAGTAATCATAAATCTTATATCTGTCAATAACTCATTGTACCTTAGGTACAAAAATATATTTTACATGTGAGTTGATGTGTCTCGATCACAGTCTTATTTCTCACAGAACCCCACCGTACCTCGGGTATGGTCTTACTACAACCTTTTTTTTAGTGTACATGTGCTCATAAAATAATCACATTTTCTTACATATATATATATTTCTTTATCGATCAATACTCTATATTTCCTTTATATTATTATTATTATTATTATTATTATTATTATTATTATTATTATTATTATTATTATTATTATTATTAATTAATTAATTAATTACTTTTTTTAAATTCCATAGGAAGCACTAATCACATAAAATATTAAGAATATTTGTAACACCCGCTCCTTTAGCACACATGTGTATATGACATGTGCCTTACCTTTTATGCATATTAGATAATTGCTTTTAATTAAGTAAGATGGTGTTAAAATTATAAAGAATGACTAGATTGGAAGGTAAGTAAGGACTTGATTGAACAACTATAAGTTTAAGGGCTAGTTGGGAAGACTAGTAATTCATTAAGGAGTTAGGTAGATATTTAGTAATAAATATCATAAATTTTGGCTATATCTTCTTCTCCTTCAACGTGTATGCATGTGTGAGTGTATGAGGGAGGAAGTGAGTTGCACCCAAACATTTTCTTTCAAAGAAACTAAGGATTTGGTGGTGAGAGAGAGTGGATTTGGCTGAGGAATTGAAAGTTTATGCTGTAGATATCAACCTCCATAGTTCAAGAACATCTCTTGGAAGTGGAAGAGGTGGAGAAGACCCTACTTACTAAGGGGGAGCTTTGCTTGTAAAGAAATTGAAGCTTTTAGTAAGTAATTGTTCATACAATGCTTACTTTTATTAATTCTCTTGTAACTATAATTGTATAATTATGTTTGATTGTGAATGCCATTCATTATGGCAAGAATGAGTTATATAAATATAAAATGTTTATGGTGAACTATGTATGATGGTACCTAAGTTGTGCAAGCCACATGATATGGTGAGAGATGTGATTTTACCATGTTGATGGAAATGAAACAATGATTGACTTATGATAGTGAAATGAAATAAGCATATTGATTGTGAGGTATAAATTGATATATGCACATTATGATATATGTGAGGAAAACATGTGTGTGTGGAGATTGAGTCCACGAAGAGTCTCGGGTGTTACCATTCATGTGATTACATGATTATATACGTGTGAGTTCTGAGACTGAGCTAGGCAGAGAGTCTCAGGAATGGCCACTTGTATATGAAATATATGAAAAGGAAGAGTGAGCTTTGAGTGAAACGTGCGTGACGTGTGTTAAGATCTCCGGCCGGAAAACTAACAAGCATAAACATACATTCATTGCATTGTGATTGTATATATATTGTTGAATGTGGAATGTGAATGTAAACTGATTAAAATGATGTGATATGGTGTAATAGAGACGCCAAGTTTGAATTTTAGAGTAGTGAGTATTGCTGGTATGGTATTGTGATTATAAATGCTTACGGATTGTATTGAATGTTTTAGTAAATTCTGAAAATAGGCTGAGACACAGGCATATCCCAGACTGTATGTTGAGACATGGGGTGAGACATGGGTATGTTACGAGCCGTGTTCGAGGATACAGTTTGTTTGGAGTTGAAACATGGCCGTGTGCCAAATGGGAATTTTAAAACCGAGAGCCACACAGTCTAGTACACGGACGTATATATGGCCATATATTAATTTACAAAATTGGGTGTTTTGGACCGAGAGCTACACGGGATGATACACGGGCGTGTCTAAGGCAGTGTATGGATTGTGCATTTTAGACCCGAGAGGTACACGGGCATATCTAAATTCGGTGTGAATTAATGATTTTGGACCGAAAGCTACATGGTCTAGTACACGGGCGTGTACATGACTATATATCAATTTGATAACTTGTACATTTTAGACCAAGACACACACGGGCGTATTCATAGCCGGGTGTGAGAGTGTGTTTGGGACCGAGGCGAACACGGGTTGGAACACGACCGTGTTCCAGACTGTGTAGCCCAAATTTTAATGTTTTTCTTTAAATTGGATCAATTAGTTCTTGAGAAGTTTTATTTGTTGCATGTATTATCAATTACTTATTGAGTTGCAAGCTCATTTCTTTGCAAATTGTGGTTTTCAAGCAATATTTAGACTTGCTTGAGGCACGTATTTATTGGAAAGCAGGCTTGGTGTTGTCAACTCCATCCTCACAAGCATCATCATCATAACTTTCAAGCATTTGTATTTACGCTATGTATTTATTTTTGTAATGATCTGTATTTTTCTTATTAAATTAAAATATGAATTTTAGAGTGTTAATTTTTATTTTTATAAAATTATTGTTAAATGAGTATTTTATTTTATTTTATTCAAAAATTGACATTTTCATGTATTTATATATTTTTGTGGGTGTGTATAATTAGTGAATAAAATTTAAAAGTTGAGTATTATTTTGATAAAAATATTTTTAAGAAGGGATTTCATAGTAAATTATGTTACTCTTAATATTATATATATATATATATATATATATATATATATATATATTAGTTTATTTTATAAAGTCCCATTTTTTTTTCTTCTTCTCTTTCCCTCCCCCTGCTAGCCACCACCTGCCGCCAGCCACACCAGCCACCACCTCCAGCCGCTGCCAGCTCCTCCATGCCGCCAGTAGCACTCCCATTTTTGGTCGGCCACCTTTCTCCCTCTCCCTCTTTGTTTTCCCATCGGCCAATCAAGAAAAGAGGCTGTCGTCGCCGCCTCCGACATCACCAGCCGCCGCCGCTAGTACCTATGCGTTCGTCGTCCTCCGGGCATAGTGAATATGTTGTCCGTTCGTCCGATCAATGCCGGTAACGACCTCGATTTGAGGTAAAATGATTTTTGAGAATTTAGTCATTTTATTTTAATTGAGTAGGAATTAGATATTGTGGTAGTTATGAGAAATGAAATACGAGTTGAAAGCTTTTCGTTGATATATTTTTCATAATTTTCTGAATTTGTTGGAATTTTCGGTGTTCGGGTTACTGTTCCGGACTCGGGTATTTTTATATTTTAATAAATGCTATAAATTGTGTAGATTAAACTTTCTTAAAGAAGTTTTATGAAATTTATTGTAGAATTTAAGATATGAATTTTTGAAAGGAATTAGATTTATATATATTTTTAGAGAAAAATGGGTATTTTATTGTTTATTCATTTTTAATTAAATTTAAAGTTATTTAACATGTTTAAGACTGATTTAAATAATAAAAGTATGGAAATAATATTTTTATAAATAAATTATAATTTTTAGTTAATCGGAAGTGATTTCGGAAAAATGAATTTGATTATTATTTTAAGAGCTTAAACGAATTTCTTTATTATTGTAAAAGCTTAAATGAGTTCTTTCACATTTCTATTATATATTTGAATTATTTGAATAGTTTATTCATATTTAACAGTAATTTTAGTTAGGAAAGTTTAAAGGAAGTTTTATAACTTTAATTGTTTTAAATTGTTGATTTTGATTATGTTAAATGAGAATATTATTAATGGTTTGAAAATGGATTTCTTTTATATTTTAATTATTTATATGAATTAAATTATGATAGCTTAACTATTTTTCATGTTATGTTAGTAGACTTGATAGAATTATGTGGTTTATTTGTGTGTAAATGTATTGATTCTCGGTTGGGCATAGAAGTGTAGTTCGGTAGCCCAACTTGAGTTATTGGGTTGTAAAAATTATAGAAGTGTTATTTTATACAGGAATAGCTCTACTTTTAGTAGAGAGATATCCGTTTTACAAAGAAGACTCTGTCGAATTTTTGGTAGATTTTTCGTAAAATGTGACATCAGTACGTGCTAATTATTAAGTTTAATTAGAATTGTGTCTTAGATTTAGTCTATTCTTTAGAAATCTAGAATGTATAAGGATAGCATTTTAATTCCATTTATCTTATATATTTTTCTATAGCTACACCAGGAGCAGGGCCTTCAGGACAGGGCCAGTCGAGTCAATGCTGTGGAGTGCATTCCACCTGTGAGTTAATTTTATAAAATGTTTGTTGAGAAAATTTACATATTTATCATTAATGGAATTTCTATTAATATGCATGAGTTAAGCAAATAATATGATTTTAACTATTTTATTGTTGTTGAGATGTTGAGAGGATATTTAAATCATGTTTATATTATTTTATATTATTTGGACGGTGAAAATATTATCATTTGGACATATTAGGTAGCATGCATGAAATATATATAAATATGGTGATTTAAAAAGATTTGATTATTAGAATATTTTATATAAATCATTTTTAGATTCATTATATATTATGTAAATATTTTAGAGAAAATGGTAGAACGAGCTACCTGGTGGGTGTCATTAGGACCATGTGCGCACTGGTAAAAATCTTGGAGATGCTATGTTTTAGTTTAGGCTCGGTGGAGCTTGATCTCTCGGGCAGTGTTGTGTAATTGGCTCGATGGAGCTTGATCTCTCGGGCAGTGTTATGTATTTGGCTCGGTGGAGCTTGATCTCTCGGGCAATGGTGTGAGTGAGGCTCGGTGGAGCTTGTTCTCTCGGGCTAGAGCTCGGTGGAGCTTATTCTCTTGGGCTAGAGCTCGGTGGAGCTTGTTCTCTCGGGCCAGAATTATGATGTAACTTGGTTGAGCTTGTTCTCTCGGGACATCAATAATAGATTTGAGGTTTAGGATTCTACCATGATTTTCACTGAAGATTTTTAGTTTATATGACTTTTAAATGGTAAATTTTATATAAAGAGGTTTATGGATTTTGTAAAGATATCTTATAGAAAAATACTTTAGTTTATTTTAAAGATATGATTTCAAATATTTATTCATTTAATGGATTTAATGATTTTAAAATAAAGGATTTCAAATATTTATTCATTTAATGGATTTAATGATTTCAAATAAGGATTTTAAAATTAACATGTATTATATAATATTAATTCACTCAGTGAGGTCTGACCCCCTTAATTATTTTTCCAGGATCTTGAGAGTTCTCTGTTAGCTCTTATCCTCTACGTCGGATTCATTCTTCACCGGTTGATTTATGTACATATTAATCTAATTTTTATTTGTATTATTTAGATACTGCAGTAGTAGTACGTTATTGTTGTAATATGTTAAGTTGATTTTAGTAGTTGTGATGTGATCGGATTGCATATTTAAGTGTTCTAGCATGATGTTATATAATGATAATGTTTTCAAGTTAAAAGTTTTAATTCTGAGGTAAATTTATGATTGTTATGCATGAATGTTATGTTTTAGGCTTGCTACGGGTTCTAGATTCGTGTGAATTCCCGTTCCCTAGCGCCGGTCATGACCTCTAAGTTTGGGTCGTGATAAAGTTGGTATCAGAGCCTAGGTTTAGAATTGTATGACCTAGGTTAGTAGAGTTTAAGTTTTCTTTGAAACTACTGCGGCAGTTAGGTTTGTCTATGTCCTTGAAAAGTTTTCTTTGCTTTTAGATTTCCGTGTAACTGTTAGGTTATTTATTTGTTGTCTGAAATGTGTGTTTTATATTTTTTTTCTTTTTTCATATGAGGAGAGCGCGAGTCGCTCCGTAGGTCGATGAGGCTGATGATGGAGAGTATTATTAGGATGAGGTTCCATCCCCTGTACAGCCAGCTAGGCATAGGGGTAGACCTAGAGGGGTCATTGGTCGCCGTAGATAGTAGGATGAGGAGCCCGCAACTCAGGGTTTAATGATGCTGCCTATGCACCAGGAGTTCAGTAGGGTACAACAACTATATCTCAGGTTGTACCACCTATGTAGTCTTTATTTCAGCAGAGCTCAGAATATGTAAGACTTAGGGGCAACTATATATTAAGCTAGAGTTTTGATTGATCCGAGTGCTACCTATTCTTTTATATCTCATATTTTTGCTTCGAATATGAGTTAACAAGCTGAGAGGATGACAACTCCTTTATCAGTTTCCATACCTTTGAGTGATTTATTAGACACAGATGTTATTTTTCCTAGTTGTCCTATGTTAGTAGAGGACAGAGAATTGCCAGTAGATTTGGTGTTACTTGATGTGATTAACTTTGATGTGATATTAGGAATGGATTGGTTGTCTCAGAATTATGCCACTTTGGATCATCTTAGTAAAGTGGTGATTTTTAAAATTCCTGGTGAGGAAGAATTCATGTTCTTGGGTGATAAGAGTTCTGCACCTCAGAATCTTATCTCTGCCATCATGGTAAGAAAGATGCTTGAAAAGGGATGTCCAGGATATTTGGCTTTGGTCAGAGACACAGCAGCAGAACAGAAATCCATTTCAGATGTTCTTGTAGCTTATGAGTTTCCTGATGTATTTCCTAATGAATTATCGGGTTTACCACCTCATAGAGAGATAGAATTTTACATTGATGAGATTTTAGGCACAGTTCCTATCTCTATGCCACCTTATAGGATGGCTCCTGCAGAGTTAAAAGAGTTAAAGGAGCAGTTGCAAGAGTTGTTGGATAATGGTTTCATTAGACCCAACACTTCTCATTGGGGTGCACCGGTGTTCTTGTAAAGAAGAAGGATGCTACACTCAGATTGTGTATTGACTATAGAGAATTAAATAAGGTGACTATCAAGAATAAGAATCCACTTTCGAGGATAGATGATTTATTCGATCAACTTCAGGGTGCACAGTTCTCTAAGATTGACTTGAGATCGAGTTATCACCAATTTTTTATAAGAGAAATAGACATTTCTAAAATGGCATTCCGTACGAGATATGGCCATTATAAGTTTATTGTGATGTCTTTTGGATTGACCAATGCACCAGCAGCTTTTATGGACTTGATGAATATGGTGTTCAAACATTTTTGGATCAGTTTGTGATAGTATTCATTAATGATATATTGGTGTATTCCAAGAGCATAGAAGAACACGTGTATCATTTGAGAATGGTGTTGCAGACACTAAGGGAACATCAGCTTTATGCTAAATTCTCTAAGTGTGATTTTTTCTTGAAAGTGTGGCATTCCTTGGGCATGTAGTGTCTAAGGATGGTATTCAAGTAGATCCACAAAAGATTGAGGTAGTATCTGAATGGCCTAGACCGACATCTGTCACAGAGATTCAGAGTTTCTTAGGTTTGGTAGGGTATTATAGGAGGTTTTTTCAGGAGTTTTTTAAGGATTGCAGCACCTATGACCCGCCTAACCTAGAAGGATGTGAAGTTTGTATGGTCAGAAGCATGTGAAAATAGATTTCAACTACTAAAAGAGAAGTTGACTACGACATTAGTGTTGACATTGCTTAATGGAGTAGACAAGTTTACTGATTTTAATCTTGATGATGAAGGTGTTCTTTGGATTAGTGAAAGATTGTGTGCTCCTAATGTGGATAATTTGAGAGAAGAAATCTTGGAGGAAGCTCATTATGCAGCTCATAGTGTATATCCTAATTTTACCAAGATGTACCACAACATGAAGGATATTTATTAGTAGGATAGAATGAAGAAAGATATAGCAAAATTTATTTCTAAGTGTTTAACATGTCAGCAAGTAAAAGCAGAGTACCAGAAACCTTCAGGAAAACTTTAGCCTCTTCCGATTCCTGAGTGAAAATGGGAGAGAATTACTATGGATTTTGTGACAGGATTACCTCGTTCAAAGGATGGATACGATTCCATTTGAGTGATAGTAGATAGGTTAATGAAATCAGCTCACTTTCTGTCAGTTAAAGCTACTTATTTAGTGGCTAAACTAGCTAGATTGTACATCAAGCACATTGTGTGTCTTCATGAGGTGCATGTTTCTATAGTTTCTGATAGAGGTTCGTTGTTTACCTCATGGTTTTGGCAAAAATTGCAGGAAGCGTTGGGTACCAGACTTGATTTTAGTACTGTTTTTCATCCTCAAATGGATGGTCAGTCAGAGAGAATGATCCAAACACTTGAGGATATGGTAAGAATGTGCATAATGGATCTTGGAGACAGTTAGGATGATCATTTGCCATTAGTAGAGTTTGCTTATAACAACAGGTATCACAATAATATTGAGATGGCGCCCTATGAAGCTTTGTATGGAAGTGTAGGCCCCACTGTGTTAGAATAAAGTTGGAGAAAGAGAGCTTTGTATGGAAGTGTAGGCACATTAAAACTACGTAGTATTGACATAAAATACGTAGTATTGACATAAACTACGTAGTTTTAATGATTTTAGCTCCTAATACCATTTGATTAAAATTAAAAAGGAAAAAAAGAGATAAAAGAAAAGAAAAATTACGGTTAGATAGAAGGGAAATAATTTTTTTTTTTTTTTTTTTGAGGAAAGGAGGGAAACAAAATTTAGAAAATAAAAAATGGAGGAATTAGAGTTAACTTTCTTTAGTTCTTTTTTTTTATATTTAATTGGAATATATTTTGAATTTAATTCAAACATAATTTTAGAATTTATATAATATATATTATAATAATAATATATTATTTAAAATATAAATTAATTACAATAAAAATTAAACTTATTAGAATTAAATAATTTTTTTAAAATAATTTCATTATATTTAGAACAATTAATAATTCTTAGGTGTTATTTACAATATTTTAATATTTAACAATTAAAATATTTTTTCTATAATTCTTAGGTGTTAGAGTAATATTTATGTGAAAAATAATTTTAAATACATATTTTATGGTGTTAGAAATTAAAATCATAATTTTTTAATATACTAAAAAGAAATTTTATAATTTATATAATATATATTATAAAAATAATATATTATTTAAAATATAAATTAATTACGATAAAAATTAAACTGATTATAATTAAATAATTTTTTTAAAATAATTTCATTATATTTAGAACAATTAATAATTCTTGGGTGGTATCTCTTAGTTCTTAAATTTTATTTACTTACTATTAAAATAATATTGTACATATTTAATTAATCTTATAATTAGATATCAATTAGATTAAATGAGTTACATAAAGTCTTATACAAAATTATGTAGTTTTAAGATTAAAGTACATAGTTTTGAAATTGTTTATAACTTAGTATTGTATATTAATACAAGTATTAGTTTACAAAAACCATTCACTACGTATTTTAGCTACAATTGATACTTCATAATTTGTAATCTTATGAACTTATGGTAATTTTAGTAATTAATTGAT
>CATIWO010141211.1:0-18270 GCA_949673435.1 Macaranga tanarius | reverse complement strand
AATTAATTCATTAATATTTTGCAATAAGGCTTATTGGGGTCCACTCTTTGTGTTGGTGGCATTACACTTCATTGCCCACTCAGAATTTTCTAAAATAATTTTGACCAAATTCATTAATGTGTTAACATTGCAAAAAAATTTGAAAATTGGAACATAATTGTAAAAATTAAAAGGTTAGGATAAAATTGCAAAAAGCTGTAAACGTTTGGATTTTTTTCATAAATAAGCCTAATATAAATCTACACTTAAACTAATTCTCCAATTTTCCTTAGGAAACAACCATAATTATACAATTACTAAAATTTTTCTTTTCACTTGGATCAAATATCAAATGCTAAGTCTAATTATTTCAACATAGCCTTAAGGCACATATGATGCTACCATTAAAATTTTAAATTTTTTTCTCAAACAATTATAAAATAGATTTAACTAATTCAATTATTAGTTAAAATTTATGGACTCTTGTCTCTGTAAGATTAATTAATAAATTCTTAGTTAAACTTAAACAAAGGGTAAATATGTAATATTAATGTTCAATCTGTATCTCTACTTAATATTAAAAATAATAAGTTTGGCTTTAGATTCTCAATATATTCAATTCTTCAATCTAAATATATTAAAACATGACTAGTAAATTGAAAACATTAAACACTAAAATCAATATACATAAACCTCAATTTAAATTAAAATAATAATTATAGGTTTTGCACATCCTCAAACTACTAAGATAACTCTAGTACAAAGGCAAAACCCATCCTGAGGCCCCTAAACTTTTCAATTTTTTAGCTTTAGCCCCCTCAAGTTTTATTTCGCATTTCTAGGCCCTTGCACTTCATGGATTTGAAGTTTTAAACCCTTATGTCAATTTTTTTTAACATAAGTTATTTTCTTTTGATTCCAAAAGTTTTATATTTTTAACACTCATACTATTTTTTTTTTGCTTTTTTTTAACACTTATATCTCTTTTAAAATTTTTTCACCGATACAAAATGAATTTGCTTATTTAATTTTTACTATTTTAAATAAAAATAAAAATATAAAATTTTATGTAAAATAATTTTTCATATTTTAAATTAAAAATATAAATTTATATATACATATTTGAATAATTTTAAATTTAAAAATAAATAAACAAGTTAATGTTAAGATATAAAAAATGATTATAATAATATTACTATTTGTCACAATATTTTAAATTATACAAGTTTTATTTTCAATATAATGTACGTTTTTAAAATAAAATATTATGATAAAAAGCACTATAATTAAAAAAGACATTGTGATAAAAATATATTTTACAGTTTTAAATTTCATAATCTACAATATTCAAGTGGATTGTGAAAGCATTTAAATAGGTAAATAGATTCATGTGTTAACAATGCATATCTATGCATCACCAAAATGGTGACAACTAATTTTCCAAGCAACTCAAACTTTTTATGACTGTTATTTAACCTTTATTTTTTCGAGTATGTAAACATGAAAAAATGATGCTTACTAAAAATTTATATTATAAAAAGTTATTCACAATATTTAATTAAAATTTTGTACAAAAAATAAAACCCAAAAAGGTATTAAAAATATCAAATTTAAGTTTTAAATAATTATAAAACATATTTTTATGATAATATCTTTTAATTATAGTGTTTTCTTTCATTATAATATTTTATTTTGAAAAATATAAATTTTGTTGAAAATAAAACTTGTATAATTTAAAATATAAAAATTATTTTAAATTTTTAATTTAAAATATTAAAAATTAAAATAATTAAATATAGTTTTTATTAGTGAAAAATTTTAAATGTGATATAAGTATTTAAAAAGTAAAAAATGATATGGATGTTAGAAATATAAAACTTCAGGGACCAAAAGAAAATAATTTGTATTAAAAGATTGGTAGAAGGATTTAAAACTTCAAAGAAGTGAAGTATGGGAGCCTAGATATACAAAATGAAACTTGAAGGGGCTAAAGCTAAAAAACCAAAAAGTTTAGTGGTCGCAGAATGAGTTTTGCCCTAATAAAAATAAAATCTAGCAATACATAATGATGAAAATAATATAAAAAACTATGAAAATTCCCATCATCACAATTCAACATAGAAGTAATAAGAAAACCCCCTTACTCTTCTTCGTTGAATGCTCCAACACTTGCATTAATGTTGAGTTTGAAATCTCCAAAAACTAATATAATATGAATATGTAAATGTTTATAATGTCTAAGATACTGGTTGATTTCTAATGATAACTAATTAATATCCTCTAAATTTTCATCTAAGTTGCTTTTTATAGAGCTTTTGATGTTAGGCAGGAGTCCTTAATTGTTTCTACTTGAAAATCTGTATCTATATTCAAGTTGGACGTACATGCAGGGCCATACATAATCAACACGAGCCTGTGCAAGGCCTCAGTTTAATTAGCAATTGAAACTCTATGAGCATAGTCTTGCATGTAAGGCACATGGCCATGTAATAGTTGGCGAATAAGCAGAGTTGCATTCTGCCTAGAATGCACAGCCATGCACATTAGTGGCATGCCCATGCGCAACCAAAATCTTCACTTCTAATAGCTTTCCAACTCTTCAAAGATCCAACATGCTTCAAATCTATTAGGATTACAACTCCAACCTACAAAATAGAGAAAAACAGATCAAACACATCTACTATACAGCCGAATGCTGTCTAAAATTAAATTATACGTAAAAGAAAATGCTAATTAAAAGCTATAAATATAATAAGTTCTTAATTAAAAATCAAAATCCTAAAATTAATAACATTTAATCTTAAAAATGAAAATCCTACAATTAATAACATTTAACCTTGTAATTTTACATAAAACTTATATCATTAATTCCTTTTTTATATATATATTTTGTTTGAAATCTAAAAACTTTTCATTATCAAGTAATTAACTGCAGTTTGTTTCTTCGTTAGTAAAAGGAAATTATAATGTCTGATACTAGAAATAGAAGTGATTTCTCAAAGTGATGCTTCAATATTCTCCTGTAGGAACTAGGAAGGAAGAAAAGAAAAATACAAACATAAAGAAACAATAACGAGAGCTGATGAATTAAAATCTGAATAAAACAAGATTTTTTTTTCTTTTTCATTTTCTTACTTAAATAAAAATACATACACTCAAATTTTGTTTCTGCAGCCTTCCTTTTATAGGAAAGGTTTTTTTACTTTGATAAAGAGTACTGTCACCTAACACTATGTTTACGACCATATTTGTATCCTTAAAATAAGGATCACCATCCTTTCTACTAAATCCTATCACATTGCTGATGTTTAAACTTTCAAACAAAAATCTGAGCAACTTCAACACTTCTCCTTGATGAGATTTTTGTTGGAGATTTTAACTTGTGCATCCAAGAACAAATTTCTTTTGAAGCTTTCATGCATTTTGTTCATCAACATTTCTTCATCTTCAAATCATTGTCCATCACCCTTCACTTTTTGTGGTGGCCTCTCATCATAAAACATCTCAAATCCATGTCTTGAACTTCAAATTTCTGGTGGCCTCTCACCAGCATGCATCTTCCATTTTTATCTTTTGGTGGCCTCTCACCAACAAAGCTCCTCCTTAACAACAAATCTGTTTCTTGAGACTTCAAAAACTTTTTCAACCAACTTTCTTCGTTCTTAATTTTACTTCACAAAAGAACAAGAAAATACAATATCATTTCAACAAAGAAATTTCAGCAGTTTATGGACATACAAAGGTCCCTTACCAAGAATATTTCTGCAGTTTTTGGACTTGGTATCCTTCACTTGATTTTGAAGTTTTGAGACATGCTAGTCTCCTAATCAACAACAATTTAACAACTCAAGAAAACCATTTCTATTTCTGATGCGGATGAGTTGGCTTTGGCATTTTTGAAGCGTCTAAATGTGCAGCGTTGGCATAACTTTTGCTATAAATTGAATTACATGGGCCATAACATATATCAAATTGAAGCTGACTCAAAAACCTACATTTGTCACTGGGTTTACCTGTGACCGGCCCAAATACAGGTCCAAAATCTATCATTTAGGCCTTCATTCTGGGCTTTGAAGTTTGAACTTCTTTTTTGTTTTTTATTTTTGGGTTTTATTTTATTTTTTTTTTTCTCATTAGGGTTTTGTCATCCCTATTTATTTGTGATGTTTGAGGGAATTGAACAGTTTTGAATGATTTAATAATTAATTTCCAATTTTCCAAATATTGGCATTGTTAGGAATCAATGATTTTGACGCCTAATTCTTGGTAATATTAGGATTCAACAGGTTTTGAAAGATTATTGACTGGAAATCATGCACAATTCAACAGTCTTGATATTTATCTGTTCTTATTTACCTTCCTCTACGTCAATTTCTTAATAAAAACATGACACAACAAACTCAAAAAATACAAGCAGCATATCCAAACTTGAAGAACTTCATCTTTAGTAATATAAACTGATTTTGACAAACAAAAAACTAAACAACTGAAATTTCTTTTCTTTTCAAAACATAATTCAGACCATAAATCTCACGAAATGTACAGAGTTTCAAAATTTAACACTCAAATTCACTCAAAATCTCAAGAACAAGCGCAAAACATATTCCATCTTCAACAAAAGAATATGAAAACTCTATTTCACTACAACAAAACATCATATCTCAAAAACTGATTTTTCCAAACAACTTTCTCAACAAATTTCAGAATAACAAAGTATGATTTTTTCACATAAATAGCTGTTTGAACACAAGCAAGCATGCCACTTGAGATCATTTGAGTTCTGATACCATTGTTGGAACTAGGAAGGAAGAAAAGAAAAATACAAATATGAAGAAAACAACAACAAAAGCTGATGAACTAAAATCTGAATTAAACAAGCATTTTTTTCCTTCTTCATTTTCTTACTTCTCAAGTACAAATACATACTTTTGCATTCTGTTCAACAGCCTCCCTTTTATAGAAAAGATTTCGTTACTTAGATAAAGAGTACGGTCACCGAACACTATGTTCATAACTATACTTTTATCCTTAAAATAAGGATCACCATTCCTTTCTACTAACTCCAATCACATTGCTGATGTTTAAACTTTTAAATGAAAATCTCAGCAACTCTAACATCTCCTTTGATTGCATTTAATTTCATAAAAATAGTTTGCATATGTTTGTAGTGATTTTTTGTCAATATATGTTAGTGTTCTGAGATATTGCTGTTGTTATTTGCTGAAATATGTCTTGGCTGAATCTTTTTTGAGATTTTCAGGATGCTGGGCTAAGTCTTCCATCCCTTTCGGTTGCTGTGCTTGGTTTTAGGAAACTAGAAAAAGAAAAAGAAAAAGAAAAAGAAAAAGATTCAATGTAAAGGAGAAATATAAGAAACAAATAATAGAAAAGCCAGGGATCGAGTTGAGAGCTAATAAGGTGGTAAGAAATGGAGATTCTTATTTCAGTTGTATCAAAAATTGCCGAAAACATGGTCAATCCAATTGGGAAGCGGATTGAATATCTGATTGACTACGAGAAGAACATCAAATCACTTGAGGATGAAATTGTTGACCTGCGTGAGAAGAGCGAAAACATTCGCACTGACAGATTCATCTCACGTGATATTGAGAGGTGGCTGATTGATGTGAACCATGTAGTTGAAGAGTCCAATGGATTTTTGAAGGACAGGTCTGCTGTACGCAGGTGGCATCGAATTCGAAAGTTTAGGTCAAGTTATGACTCAAGTAAGGAAGCAAAGAAGAAGGCTGGGCGTGTTCTTAAGCTCAAGGAAGAGTGGAATGATTTGCGTAGAGAATCATACCCTGCTCCTCCATTGAACCTTGCTTCTACACCCACTGAGGGTTTTATGAGCTTTCACTCTAGAGAATCAATAATAACTGAGGTTATTGAGTCTCTGAGAGACAGTAGGATAAGCTTGATATCCATTTGTGGAATGGTAGGTGTGGGTAAAACCACAATGGCTGAAGAAGTCATTAAAAAGGTAAAAAATATGTTTGACCATGTGGTAATGGCGAAAGTCCCTCAGGAGCTATGTATTGAGAAGATTCAACAAGACATTGCTAAAGGGCTAGGCTTGATGCTTGAACAGAAAGGAATTCTTGCAAGTGCAGGCCGTCTGCAGATGAAACTGAGAGGCATCGACAGTGTCCTTATAGTATTGGATGATGTTTGGAAAAAACTCAATCTCTATGAGATTGGACTACCTTCAGCAGATCAGCATCAGGGATGTAAAATTGTTTTAATATCAGGAAACAAAGATGTGTGCCGTAGGATGAATAGTCAAATAAATTTCATTGTTGATGTCGTTTCTGAAAAAGAAGCATTGACGTATTTCCTGAAGGTAGCAGGCAATAAAGCAAAAGAACCTCGTATTAATCCTTTGGCAAAAAAAATTGTAAAGAAATGTGGGGGTTTACCGATTGCTATCATTAGTTTGGGAAAAGAACTGAGAGATAAATCAGTGCATATATGGGAGGATGTGCTAGGGAAATTACAGAAGTCCATAAAAGTAGATATTGCAGAAATGAAAAATGAAGTTTATTCCAAGATTGAGCTGAGTTATAACAATTTAGAAAGTGAGGAGGCCAAGTCATGCCTTTTGTTTTGTTGTTTATTTCCTGAAGATTTTGACATCCCAATTGAATATTTGGTCAGATTTGGAATGGGACTTGGGTTGTTTGACGGCATTTCTACGTTGAAAGATGGAAGAAATAGAGCTCATGCTTTAGTTGATAAGTTAAGAGCATCCTTTTTATTGCTTCAAAGTGGCAAGGTGGAGTGTGTCAAACTGCATGCCATCGTCCGCAGCACTGCCTTATCAATTGAATCCCAAAAAGTGCACAATTTTCTAGCACTTCGTGATGCTGAAAGGGAAGGGCCGACGAGTGGTGCATGTGATGGTTTCACTGCGATGTCAATTATCTGCAGTGAAATGTACAAGGGAACTGTTGATTTAGATTGTTCAAGACTTAGATTTCTGCAGTTATTATCTATAAATTGTCCCTTGGTTGTGAACCACTTAAACTTAAACACAGCATTTGAAGGAATGAGAAGCCTTCAAGTTTTAGCTCTGTTGAATATGCGTATTCCATCACATTCATGGGCATTCAATGTGCAGGAAAGTCTTAAAATTTTATGTCTTGACAATTGCTGCTTTGAGGCCATGTCTAGCTCAGTCGAAGATTTAGTAAGGGTTAGAAGTCCGGTAAATTTGGAGATTCTAAGCTTTGCTGGTTCTGATATTATGGAGCTGCCGAGAGAAGTAGGGGAACTAAGTCATCTAAAGTTGTTGGATTTGACGTCATGCACTTCTCTCAGAAAAATTCCAGCAGGTGTTCTTTTGAGCTTATCCCAACTGGAGGAACTGTATATGAGAAATAGCTTTTCTGAATGGCAATCTGCTAGTGAAGAATTTGAACAGCAAACCAATGCAAGCATTGCTGAGCTTAGTTCTCTATCTGGCTCTGGTCGTTTGAAGGTCTTAGACATTCATTTACCACAAGTCAATCTTTTGACGGAAGACCTGAATTTTCATAAACTGGAAAGATTTAAGATATCTGTAGGCTCCCCTGTTTATGAAACGGGTGCATATTTTTTTCAAAATTATTTGAGAATTGAAGGTGATGTGGATGGTGCTGTTTGGTGTGGCATTAAGAAACTCTTGGAGAAAACAGAGATTTTGTCAGTTGCTTCTTGCAAAAAACTTAAATCTATCGTTGATGCCAGGGATGGGGCTGCTGCCTTCCCCATCCTAGAGTCGCTTTCAATCAGATCATTGTGTGATTTAAAGGAGATATATCAAGGCGAACTTCCAAAGGGTCCTAGTGACCCTCCATGTTTTGGCAACATTAGATCTCTGAAAATACATGACTGTTTTAAATTAAAAAATGTCTTCTCGTTGTCTATAGCCAGAGTTTTGGTACATCTTGAATACTTGGAGTGCTCTCAGTGTGGAAATATGCGAGAAATCATCTCAAAAAGGCAAGGTGAACATTTTGAAACTGCAGAAGCAGCAGAAAGTACTTGGTTCCCCAAATTAACATACTTGGAGCTGGAATCCCTTTCAGAGTTGATCAGTTTCTGCCAGCCCGTGGTTGATGCAGTTGTTCAGCAACCTCCAAACCATCAGGTATCCTTTTTTGTTTTCAGATTCTTCTTTGAGCTACTATCTACACTTATGCTGAGCGGAAAAGTTCTGTATTGTTTTCCACTAGATATGACCAACTAATGTTTTGTACACTTTAGTATTTTCTCTTTAATGGTGGAAATTTGGATAATCTGAATTAGCCTAGCTAGGCAGCATGTCTTTCTCTGCTGAGGTTTTTTTTTTTATTATTATTTTTATTTTACTACCCGATCCAGTTATGAATTGCAACCTATTCCATCCTAAGAATTTTTATTATTCTATACTTTATAGAATAAAATACTAGGTTGAGCTTAATTAAATAGATAAAGTGGAAGAGAATGCGTCATTCTTGTGTTACTGTCTGTGTAATGGATGAATGAAAGTTCTGAAATCGTGTCTGATGTAGTTATAACTCAATGAATTTTGCAGTTAAAATTGTCTGGTATCGAGCCAAGTACATCTCAACCTAATAGGATTGAGACCCCACACAGCCAACATCAAGCTGGTACCCTCTCAACATTAAGAGACATGCAGGAGCTAGTCTCTAACAAACTATTTATATCTTGCTGGATGCAGCGGTTGCTAAATTTGGAATGGCTTATACTGAAGGAGTGTGCATCGTTAGAAGTTGTATTTGATCTTGAAGGCCAAGGGGATGCTGCTCTTTCTTGCTTAAAAAAGCTTGAACTGCATTATTTAACGAAGCTTACACATGTTTGGAAAAATCTTTTTCAAGGAACTCTGGCCTTTCAGAACTTAAGATTGTTAATGGTAGGAGGGTGTTCAAGTTTGAAAATTTTATTTTCAACTTGCATTGCCACCCTTTTAACTAACTTGCAGGATCTGGAAATTCATTCTTGTGGGGTGATGGAAGACGTTGTAGCAAAGGCCAGAGAAGTTGATCAGAAAGCTAACGCTATGTTGTTCCCCCGATTAAATTCTCTAGAGCTTGTGAATCTTCCAAACCTTATTAATTTCTGCTCGGATGCCAATGTTTATGAATGGCCTTTACTAAAGAAAGCAACAGTCAGAAGGTGTCCCAGGCTAAAGATATTTGATACTGCAAGTAAAAAGCTAATGCTAGAAGACCACGCCACTGTACAACCTCTCTTTAATCCAAAGGTATGTTTCCAAAGTGTAAATTTCAGTTACCTTCCTGATTTCTAGCTACCTAGCCTGTGCCAGTAGTAATATATGTATCTCCACAAATATAGCTACATGTGCCATGATATTCAAAATCAATAACTCATCATCTAGTTTTTAAATAACTTTATCAATGGATCCATGGTTCTTTTCATGTTTTGGTACAAAATCTCTATAAACTGAATGGTCATGGATGGAAAAGCACAAACGTGCTTATATGTCGGGGTAGTGGAAGCCAAGAAACAAGAAGCAAAGAACATAGAAAATATATCGAACTCCCACACAAATCTCATTAACAGAGCTGTTGTTATATAGCAGCAAGATTACAGCTTTTACAAATAAAATCATGCTGAAAAACTGACATTTACACCAACAAGTGTGGTGTACATTACTTGCTTTTACTTGTACAATTAAATAAGAACCATATCTACTTGTACTTCACTAACTACTCTAGTTTTAAACAAACAAAAATTTTCAACTATTCAAGCAAAGTCTCATTAGCTTCAACACTCCTACATGAGACTTGGCTTGATACATCAACTTTTTCATCTTGGAGTTTCTTTCTTCCAAGGCTTCAGCTCTGTTTTGTTTTTTCAACATCTGCAATTTTTTTTTTTTTTGGCTGGAAACTCCTCCTTAATATCAACTCTTCTTCATGAAAGCAACATTTCTGAATTTTTTCAAAAGTGGCTCATGGCCATTCAACAATAATTTCATTTTCAGTTTATGGACATGTTAGTCCTCTTCACAAATTCAGTTTAAACACTTGTTGGTCTTCTTCAAAAGAAATTTTACTTTAGAGGCTTGTTGGTCTTTGACAAATTTTAGACTTGTTGGTCTCCTTCAAATTTCAGTTTATTGACATGTTGGTTTTCTTCAAATTTCAGTTCATAGACTTGTTGGTCTTCTTCAACTTTTGTTTTGGTTGATTTTGGACATACCCATGTCCTTCAACAAGAGATTTCTTTTAGCAACTTGCAGTTTTAGGACATGCTGAGGTCCTTCAAATAAAAAAAAAAAAAATTTCTCAGTAAACTTACAATTTTAGGACATGTTGAGGTCCTTCGAGGAAAATTTCAGTTCATGGACTTGAAAGTCCCTTTCAAATTTCAGAAACTTACAGTTTTAGGACATGCTGAGGTCCTTTAACAGCAGTTTTTTTTAATTCTTTGTTAATGACTTCAAGAAAACTTTGATTTTTGACACCAAAAACACATAGTTTTCTGCTTTGTTTTTGAAAATCATATTACAACACAAACACCTCTTTCATATTCAACTTGAAAGAAGGGAAGAAAAATTTTTCAGAATAGAAGAACTCTACTTTGATAGTAGATTTTGAAATAAGAATATAAAAAGCAGAGATAGGAGCAACATCATAAACAACCATCATTTTTTTTTTCATGTCTGACTTCTCACTCTTTTTTTTAAACAAAATCAGGCCCCTCAAAGACTATTTAAGCCCTGATACCAGGGTTGGGGTGGTGGGAGCAAAGAAACAAGAAGCAAAGAACATAGAAAATATATTGAACTCCCCCACAAATCTCATTAACAGAGTTGCTGTTATATAGCAGCAAGATTACAGCTTTTACAGGTAAAACCATGCTGAAATACTGACATTTACACCTACAAGTATGGCGTACATTACTTGTTTTTACTTGTACAATTAAATAAGAACTGTATCTACTTGTACTTCACTAACTACTCTAGTTTTAAACAAACTAAATTTTTCAACTATGCAAGCAAAGTCTCATTAGCTTCAACATTATAACTTGTTTCATTTAAATTTCTTACTCGCAACTTGATTTTTCAACCTGATTCTCGACGTTAAACAATTTCTACACGTCTGTTGAGTCACTCGACTAATTTAGCAGAAGAAGGAAAATTTTGTTTATTGAATGAAGCACAAAAGTAAAAGTAATTATAGATTATAATTGGTTTGTACGTAGGTGGCACTGCAGGTGATGATATTACATCTGTCTCGCTTGGATGATGTAACAAGGATAGGACATGATGAACTTGTTGATGGCTCCTTATGCAAACTAAGGGAGATAGAAGTTGAAGACTGTAAGAACTTGTTGAATGTCATAGCCTCCAATTTAATAGAACGACTCCAAAATCTAGAAAAGCTTTTTGTGCATCATTGCGCTTCCTTGTTAGAGATTTTTGAATCTCAAAAAAATGCAGTAGATGAGCATCCAGAAGTAGTGTACCAGTTGGAAGAAATCATTTTGATGTCTCTCCCCAAACTTTCAAGGATACTGGAAAAGCCAGGAAGAATTCTATGCTTTCAGAAACTGACAAGGCTTGAAGTCTATGATTGTGGAAAGCTAGAATGCATATTCTTTCTTCCTGTAGCAGCGAGTCTTCAACAACTCCAGATAATGAAGATATCTGCCTGTGAGAAGCTGGAGAAAATTGTTGCACATGAGGGACAAGAAGCAAGCACTCATCAGATATCGTTTTGTCAACTCAAATTGCTGGAGCTTGTCAGGTTACCGAACCTTGCATGTTTCTGTGAAGAGATGTATGCTATTGAATTTCCATTGCTAGGAGAACTGGTTGTAAAAGCATGTCCAAAAATGGAGACTCCCACTTACAGACATCTGGATGCACCAGAGCTAAAACGAGTCTGCATTGAATCCTCTGAGTATATGCTAATGGGAAGCCCTGTAGATATCCAAGTCAAAGAAAAGGTACGCCCACTTCTCCAATACATTTCAAAAGGATTTTATGAATGTTAAATCTTTTTTCTGTACTAGCCCATATCATCTTCTTTTTTCCAGTTTCAAGATTGAAGTGCAATTACTAACGGCACTTTTTTTAAAAAATATTTTGTAGATGGCACTGACTAAAGTGGAGATAATTCATCTATCTCGTATAAACAATTTGAGAAGTTTGGGGCATTACCAGTTCTCAGATGGCTTCTTACAAAAACTCAGAGAAATTGAAGTTAAAGAGTGTAAAAGCTTGTTGAACATCTTTCCTTACAGCATGATGGGAAGGTTTCTGAATTTAGAAAAGTTAACTGTACATTCTTGTGCCTCCTTATCTGAGATATTTGAATCCAAAGGAGTGATCTTGGATAAAAAATATGCTGGAAAGTTGAAAGAAATCACTTTGACATCTCTGCCAAAGCTTGCACATGTGCTGAACAATTTAAGACTTGTGAGCTTTCAGTATCTTGGAAGCATAAATGTCCATCATTGCAGCAGTCTCAGAAGCATATTCTGCGCATCTGTGGCCGCAAGTCTTCAGCAACTCAAAATGCTGAAAATATCTAATTGCGAAATGATTAAGGAAATTGTTGAGAAGGAAGATGGAGAAGAGCATAAAGCTGCAGTTAATAAGATTGTGTTCCCTGAGCTATGGAGTTTGGCGCTGGAAAATTTACCAAATTTCGTAGCTTTCTATAGGGGGTTCTATGACGTTGGAATGCCATCACTGGATAAGCTAATTTTGGTAGGATGCCCCAAGATGGAGAAATTCTCCTATAATCATGTGAGCACACCGAAGCTAAAGGAAGTGCGTATTGAATCGCATTGCAGCACATTAATGGGAGACCTAAATACCACCATAAATTACTTCAAAGGGAAGGTATGTCTAATTTTCCAATGGCTCTGTTTCTGTTTCCTTAACATGACAGGTTTAAGCTCTAAATTCCAGGAATAAACCTGTGGCTGTGATATCACTAGCAACCAAAATAAATATTTGATAATTACTCTTTACTCAGGCAGACCATCTTTGCTCCAATTTATTTTATCCTGAACACGATGCTTCCCTCCTTGAGAACATATTTTCTCCATTTTACAGGATCTGGTTGTGGATGATGACGCTTTTGCTCCGGAGCAAATTCATATTTTGAGGTCTGATGAACACCTGGAATGAGTGCCGATTGGTATTGGGGTGGCAAAGGTGGAGAAGACAGACTCAATGTGGTGCTTTCTTGGTATTGGGATAGAAATTCCCTACAAGATATGTACTTTTCAAGTTGTATCTTTCAGCATACATTTTTTTTTCCAGGAGACCTTAGTTCATTTTAAATAGGGATAAGTACAAAAAATTATGGTATGGTTAAGCACATTTGAATTTTTGGACCTGTGGTATTCTTTAGGATACTTAAATACCTTTTGGATTATGCCGTTAGCATACAAAGGACAAAAGCACTGATATTGTTTATATATGCCAATGTGGATGCCGATGTATTAGTACTTTTGGCTCTTACAAGTCAACACATGGTATTGAAGTGCTAGTGCTTTTGACCTTTATTTGCTAACGTCATAATCCACTGAGTACTCAAGTGCCGTGAAAATTACCACAAGACCAAAAGTACAAATGTGCTAAACCACAATGTAGTTTTTTATCCTTATCCAATATCATAGAGACAAGATACATATCATCACTGGAGTATGAAGCAGTGCAAACTAAAATAGGAATGGATATAATCCACTGCTTGCAAGTTGCAAGAGATAGTATTTGAATGCACACTACTCGCAAAGCTGCATGAGCCGCAAACAATGTGGACTTAATTGAAAGAAAATTCTTTTATTGTACTAATTGGGATTTTGTACAAGTGCGCTTGTACAACAGGCACAGTAACACTCCACACTTGCTCATATACTCACACACTAATTCTTTTACATACAAGATACTCTCAATGTACACACCTGCATGAAGTAGACACCTGCATGAAGTAGTCACTCTATACACTTATCGCATCACTCATTCACTTGCTCACACTACACAACAGCTTAGGTCGATATATTCATGTATTAAGTTGTTGGTACAGCAGCATACACATCATCTAGTATCTTCTCAAAAGGTGATGGAATTAGCTAGACTTAGATATTTTTTAAAATAATTATATTTAAGAAAACCAACGTGAAAATAGTGAATTTTCTAGAAAAATAGAGAAGAGAGAGTTGGTGCAATTGCTACACTCCTCAATGACTACTCTCTCTTAAGGTCTGTTTACTCACTGATGACATGGTCAACATTTCTTTCCTTAAGATGAGGGTTAATATCCTAGTTAGTATTCACTTCAGCAAGGATATTTGGCCTTCTAGTAAGTCGCGACTTAAAGGCTTGACCACTTCTAATAAATCATGATCTGGAGGCATGGCCACTCTCAACAAGTTAGTTCCTAAAGGTCCGCTCCACTACACCATTAATGATGCCTATGTTCCCATATCTCCTAGGACCAACCATTTCATCTAAAATCTCTCCACCATGTAACCACTTCTCCATCATTTTAGAATCTCTCTAAAGGTAGTAGTTCATTCACTCTTTAAATAGAGTACCACTCCAACTCAAAGAGGAAAGTTCTAACCCTACCAAAACTCTATTAATTGCCAATATTTCTCTAATTTGAACTT
This sequence comes from Macaranga tanarius, assembly GCA_949673435.1. Classification (NCBI taxonomy): domain Eukaryota; kingdom Viridiplantae; phylum Streptophyta; class Magnoliopsida; order Malpighiales; family Euphorbiaceae; genus Macaranga; species Macaranga tanarius. Next base: position 3,648 of record CATIWO010141211.1, on the reverse strand, counting down.
TACACACTCTTAATAAGTTAGTTCCTGAAAGTCCGCTCCACTACAAAATCAACGGCACCCGTGTTCCCAAATATCCCATGACCAACCATTTCTTCTAAAATATAATTCACCATATAACCACTTCTCCATCATATTGCAATCTCTCTAAATATAGTGGTTCCTTCACTTTTTAGATATAGGCCTACTATAACTCAAAAAGGTAAGTTCCAACCCAACCAAAACTCTATTAATTACCTATATTTCTATAATTCTAACTTTACCAATAAAGTGGATACGCTAGGAACACCTCTTGGCCTCATTCGAATGTTACTATTTTATAGATTATCCAATTATATCCAAATAACTCATCTAATCTCCTCAAATCTAGGTAAAACTCTAAGAAAGTGGCGCAGTAGAAAGTTCACAAACAAAGATAGATATTATTAGCTATTAAATCGCGCATGACTGTCAGCCAATAATTTTCTACAAATTTGTGATTCAATAATTTTAGGAATATAGGCAACAAAATGTAATATCCTGTCCTAGAAATTAGCTGGGTTATTGATAGATTTATGGGCTTAATTGCAATAGAAGTAAGTTTTTAAGGTTAATTTGTGCCTAAGGATTTTATAGGGGTCTAAATGGATATTTGTAAAAAAAGGCTTTTCATCTATGCCATTTTTCTTTTTGTCCTTATCTCTTCCGCCATTTTCTTCTTGCTCTCCGTTCTTCTTCTTTTCTTCTCAAACTTTCAATTCTTAAATTTCAAACATTAATCTAAGCTTATATTTGCTAAATCAAGATTGAAATACAAAGGATTTGGTAAGTAAAACTATTTTGTTTCAAGTTTTTGAATTGAGATAAAATTGATGTTTTTTATTGTTTTATGAAGTTAAAAGCTTTATTTATGTTATAATAGACCCCTATAATATTTAGAATAGTGTTTGGGATTGTATTGGTGTTGAAAATTATTAAAAAGTCATGGAAATAATCAATTTTGATTGTAGAGTGCGTCTGCGACATGCTGAGGTGATGCCTCAATGTAGAGGCAGTGTCTCAGTGCAAAGAGGCGGCGCCTCTGCACTGGGGCGGCACATCAGTGCCCTGAGGTAGTGCCCCAGCGACCCATTTTGAGCCCTAAACCCTAAATTGAGCTATTTCGGACCATTTTTCAGATTTTATATCATATTTTTTAGTTGTAGATTGAATAAATTGAGTAGAATTTAGATGTATAATTTTTATTCTTATGCATTTGCTTTTGGATGTTAGAAGCAACTTCAACTTCAGCTATAGAGCCTAAGTCAGAGCCGGATAGGTAGTTTGACTTCAGCGAGCCAGGTGAGTGGTTATATGTATATAAAATTAGTTTTGAAACTAAGTACATATGTATTTATATATGTAAAGATATTAAAATGTTTCCTATGATATAACAATTGATGTTTCCTTACAAATATGATTTTTTCAAATATGAGTTTACAAAGTATGATATTATAAGTTACATTAGCCTTTTTATTGGAAGTTGGGAATATATAACAATATATCTATTATTGAAGTAGTTAAAGTAGTTTGCAGTATGATTGTGTTTATTATTATTATTTTATGAAATGACTATTCTCAGCAATATTTCGACACTAGCATCAGCTAGATATTCAGTTATTATATTTTATTAGCAGTTTTATATTTTAATTAGCAGTTTGATAAACGAGAATGATTAATTTATAAGCAAACCTATACACTCGTAATTTGTACCCTTTAGATTACACCATGATGACTGGTGTTTTATATCAGTTATATTATAGCATTTGTCTTGGGGACAACGTTTGGTTGTACATATAGCCTTGGGGGCGTAAAATTGGGTGGTTAGGCCTTGGGGGGCAACTCTGTGCATGTGTATAACCAGCATTATGTATATATACACATACTTGGGCTGCCAACGTCATCATTGCACCCATTGTGTCAACAAACTAGCATAATCTTTTGGTTACACATTTAATGAGTATATGGATTAAAATGATTATTAATGTTTATTTAGTTTTATTACAAATGTTTGGCATTATATTATATCAACAACTTAATAGCTATTTTCAATATAGTTATGAATATATCTTTATATTCATTTAGCAAATAGCTAATGTTCCCATTTTACTTTATTATACTTATTTTTAGACCATTTACTGAGTATTTCTGTACTCACCACTCCTATTTTAAAAATATTTTCAGATTCAGTGGAGTCATAGCAATAGTATCTCATAGGACTTATTTTAGAAAACTACAGATTGTCTATAAGAGGTTAGGCCAATATATCCAGACTTTGGATATTTTTATAGTCTTTTAAGATTAACCTATTATACAGTTGATAGCCTTATATTATATGGGTTTTAAATATGCTTAAAGAGGATTTATATTGTGTATAATATTAGCTTTGATTTAAGATCATCTTGATGTTATAAGAAATTATCAATATAAGTATGATTTATGTTATACTGCCAGCATTAGCAACAACTTAGCATTTTTAGCACAGCATGTTGCACCTGCTCAATAGCTAGCGAAGCAGATGTGACACAAAATTTGACACTGAATTTTGGAATTCAAGATTAATTATATTGATTAAAAAAATTGTCTTCTAAAACTTAAAATAAACATTTAAATATGAAATCCTAAAAGCAATCCTAAAACAATGACAAAAAGGTATAAAATCCTAAAATTTGAAATAATAAAAAAATTTCTAAAAATAGTAAAAATACATAAAAATACATTTTTCAGACCCTAAACGATGGAATTTGGCCGAAAATCACTGGATATTACAAGCAAAGCTAAGAGGGTCCGATCCCTGGCCCGTTTTCAATCAGATTAGACTTTGAAACCATAAAAATTCGAAACTCCAAAGTGGCCAAAATTATAAAATTGCCACTACTTCAATTTCTCAAAATTTTCCATAAATGTGAATGCTTGCTCATCAATGCATCCCGCATCATTCTCCTCAGGGTGGATAGAATTGGCCCTTGAAGTCTCATAGTCTGAAGAATCTCCTGTATAAGGAATCAAATGTTTAACACTAAAAACATCTAAAGTGTGAATATGACTAGGCAACTTCAAATAATAGGCATTAGGATTGATTTCCTTAATGATCTCCACTGGTCCAATCTTCTTAGCAGACAACTTATTATATTCACCAGCAAAAAACCTCTCGTTACTAAGAACAACCCATACATAATCCCCCACTTCAAACTCAACATGTCATTGTCTCTTGTCCATAGCCTGCTTGTACTTGCCTACAGCTTGCACTAAATTGTCATAGACAGCTTTATAAAGCTCTTGTAGCCCATTCATAAAAGTTTTCAGCTTTCCCATGAACTCTAGTTTTGGTTAAAAGAGGTATCAAATCACACTACTAGAAAACAGGCAATTACCGACGGATTTACCGACGGATTCCCGACGGATTCTGATCCGTCGGCAAAATGCTCGTCGGTAATTTTTACCGACGGATTCCAATCCGTCGGGAATTACCGACGGATTGAAATCCATCGAGAATCCGTCGCTAATTATTGGTTTTTTTAAAAAAAAATTAAATAATTATTAGTATATTATTTAATTAAATAATATTGGTATATTATTTATTAGATTTTGTAATTAAAAAATATAAATTAATATATTTGAAACATAAATAAC
>CATIWO010141207.1:0-11037 GCA_949673435.1 Macaranga tanarius | reverse complement strand
AAGAGAGATGGATCTATATGGGAAATAATGTAAGAATTTCAGTTAAGGGAATAGGCACATGTAAATTAGTTATACATGGTGGTTGAACCCTTCTCCTACATGATGTTCTCTATACTCCAAGTATTCGTAGGAATTTAGTATATGTTGTGTTATTGAAATTTGGTTTCAATTGGTACTTTTATAATGACCATGTACGTTTGTGTTTGGGTACAACATTTTATGGTTCTGGTTTTGTAATGGATGGTTTCATTATTATGGATGTTGATTACATCAATTTCAATAATAATGCTAGTTTTTCTTTAGTTACTTCTTCGCATGATCTTGAAGTTGATGTGCATTTATGGCATGTTAGATTGAATTGCATTGGCCAAGATAAATGAGTTGATTAGCAAAGCAAGGCCTCTTAGGTAATTTAGAAAAAAATTGAATTATCTACTTGTGAGCATTGCCTTAAAGGAAAACTAACTAGAAAACCATTTGGTAAAGCAACTAGAGCCGAATTTCCTTTGCAATTAATTCATTCTGACATATGTGGTCCAATGAATGTAAGGGCTAGGCATGTGGCCTACTACTTCATCACCTTCATAGATGACTATTCTAGATATGGTCTCGTCTATTTGATATCCCATAAATCCGAAGCTTTGAGTTGCTTCAAGACTTTTATGAATATGGTAAAAAATTAATTAGATAGAAGGATTAAAGCCTTGAGAACCGACTGTGGTCGTGAATATCTTTTTGAAGAATTCAAGACTTTATATGATGAAAAAGGAATTGAGCATAAGTTGTCTATTTCTAGAACTCCTCAACAGAATGGAGTTACTGAAAGAAGAAATAGGACTCTTCTTGATATGGTTAGATCTATGATGGCACAAGTAAATTTACCAATTTTCTATTAGGGAGATGCATTGCTTACTGCCATTTATGTTCTAAATCATGTGCCCTCTAAGTCTGTTACTACTACTCCATATGAGTTATGGACTGGTCGAAAACCCAACCTAAGCCATTTGAGACCATAGGGTTATGCTGCCTATGTTCAAAATACCTCAAGTAAATATGGAAAATTTGGTCCAAAAGGTAAGAAGAGTATCTTTTTTAGATACCTAAAGTTCCAAAAGGATACGTTTTCATAGGTGAGCACAAAAATGGAATAGTGACAGAATTTGAATCACGAGATGTCGTATTCATTGAGAATGAATTTTTTAAGTTGGGCGATGTAGGTCAAGACTATACTCTTTATGAGACCCAAGAAATGGACACTCAAATGTCACTCCATTCGAGTGAGAGAAATCTAGAGGAAGAAGATAATGGTCTTTTACCTCCAGATGATCCGAATGTTCATGATCTTGAATTAAGTGAGAGCATGATTCCTGACTCCAGTGAGAGTATGGAACTTGAACCAAATGGGAGCATTCTGAATTATGATGAATATACGAGACATGTTTATCAAGATTCTGAATTACGAAGATCACAAAGAAAAAGTGATATACCTAAAAGATATCGATCTGATGGTATGAGTTAAGCTCTTTTAGTTGATCTATAAAAAGATGATGAGCCAAGGAATGTGTCTGAATCTCTTTCATATCCAGCTAAAGGAGAATGGATTAAAGTAATGGAAGAAGAAATGGCATCCATGAGATTAAATCATGTTTGGAAATTGGTTAATCTGCCAAAAGGACGCAAAGCAATTGGGAACAAGTGGGTTCTTAAGATCAAATGAAAGGCTGATGGAAGTATTGAAAGATACAAGGCTCGCCTAGTAGAAAAGAGTTACACACAATAATAAGGGATTGACTATGAGGAGACTTTCTCTCATGTTGTGAGATTTACGTCCATAAGGTTAATTCTGGCTATAGTGGCAAATCTAGACCCAGAGCTACATTAAATGGATGTAAAGACTACTTTTCTCAATGGAGAATTGGATGAAGAAATCTATATGCAACAACTAGTAGGTTACGAATAAAAAGGTAGCGAACAAAAGGTTTCCAGAGTATTAAGATCAATCTATGGCCTTAAACAGTCTTCTAGACAGTGGTATGTTCGGTTTCATAATGCGGTTATTACAAATAACTTTATTATGATAGATGAAGATCACTGTGTCTATTCTAAAAGCTCTTGAAGTAAATTTATTATAATGACATTATATGTTAATGACATACTTATAGCTGGAAATAATGTCGAATACCTTAAGGACATCAAAAGTTGGTTATCGTCCAATTTTAAGATAAAAAATATGGGTGATGCAGTGTATATTATTAGAGTTAAGATTTTAAGAGACTGTTCAAGAAGGTTATTATCTCTTTCTCAAGAGACATATATCAACAAAGTCCTTGAAAAGTTTAATGTGCAAAGTTGCAAACCCATAAGTAACCCTATAGCTAAGGGAGAGATCCTTAGTAAGAGAATGTATCCCCAAACACAACAAAAGGTTGAGCGTATGAAGAACGTTCCCTATGCAAGTGCCATTGGAAGTCTTATGTATGCGATATTGTGTATAAGACCTGATATTTACTATATTGTTGGGATAGTAAGTAGATATCAATCCAACCCAGGCAAAGCACATTGGAAGGCAGTTAAGAGGATTTTGAGATACTTGAAAGGTACTATGGACTACTCGCTTTGTTATCAAGGAAAGGATCTACAACTAAGAGGATACACAGAACCTGTGACAATTATAAGTGATAGTCAATCGTCAATAGCTTATACTAAGGATCACAAGTTCCATAGTAAGACTAAGCATATTGACATCAAGTATCGTTATGTTAAAGACATGGTTGCATGAGGAGAAGTGAACTTAAAGTACATTTCTATGCATGACATGATAGCAGATCCTTTAGCAAAAGTTGTCACTAGAGATATGTTTGAGAGGCATATTCAATGTTTTGGTTTGCGTAGATTTTAGATTGTACTTTGCTTATTATGTAATTTGAACATGATTTGTTATATATTTATTTTCAATAAATATGTGGATATTCATTTGGCAATGCACAATATGTTAGTATTAAATGTATATGACATTTAAAGTACGTTGGACAGAGAAGTAACCCACTCACACGGGTGTTTACCTTAATTTTGTTAAATGTGTTTAACAAAGATTAGGATGAGGCAATATTTTAAACAAAGAAGGGAGTTACGAGAGTCCGTTTAATATACGCATGTCGTCTTGCTTAAGTATTAGATGAGTTCTAATTTAAGTGTGAGATAAAATCTTACATTTTATTACATGATTTGTAAGTAGATTTATGTAATCTTTAAAAGGAGAATTTAAGGCAATTCTTCTTAATTCTGTCTTTAATCGCCAGAAGCAACCTCTATTAAGTATTAAGGTTTGGTGTTGAGGTACACCTAAATTTGTAGCTTCTATATAGTGTCAAACATATGATTATAATCATTTTGAAACATGTGCTCTTTTTAAGAAAAGAATGAACACCATAACACATGATTCATACTATACGTGCGAAAGTCGACTGGGGATGGAAAGCTATAAAAATAATCAAATGATCTCAACATTCCCTAGTGTGAGACCTGTTCCATAAACTTATAGTTTTTGGAAACCTACCCTTAAAACCTGGGACATATTTCTAAAGTATGGTTTGATGTGACTGTTTTAGAAGAATCTATGAAAGGTTATGTGAGATATGATCTAGAGGAATTGACTGGATAAGCGAGTTAAACCATATAATAGGAATAGTGTATGAAGGGAAAATTACTGATAGACTACATTCAATGTTCCTATTATTCACCAGCTAGCCTATTATGAGTACTATAAGTGGTGCATACATGATAGTGGATATAGAATATTACTAAGAGATCAAGAGGTAGTAGTGAATGTAAAGAAGTAATTTAGGGTAAAGCATATGTCAAGATATAGAATCTACTATCGAGACGCTATATATCTCTAATAAGTGTATAGCATAAGTGTTCTCGTTATATGCTGGTCGCACGATCTATTTATCTGTATGAATGGGATGAAAACTGAACATGTTCAGTCATGTGTGAGTGGGAGATGTTGGATAATATACACCCATGACTTAATCTATTTAAGTTTTGAATTGGGTGTAAAAGACTCCTAATAAAAGTCTACTTTCTACTCTTTTAATGGGTATGGGTTTTATGCTTTGTACGTAATACAACCCAAAAATCTACGTAACAATTGACAGAAAATACATAGAAAATTCTCTGCCCAAAAATGCTGTGTATTTTTCTCCCATTCTTGTTCATCCCAGTGATACTTAGATTGTGAAAACAATAGCCTTTGCTTTAGTAGTCAAGACTTCGATCAACATATTTACTACGGTTTTCGCTGCAGGAGAAAAGAGTCAGTAATCTATATCTCTTTGTGATTTATTATTCCTCCCTATTTTCCTTTTAAATAATAATAATAATAATAATAGTAATAATAGTAATAATAGTAATAATAATAATAATAATAATAATAATAATAATAATAATGAAATTAATAAAAATAATTTGTTAATATTTTATTTATTTATTATATTTTAAATTAAAACATATTTTTTATTATATATTATAATAGATATGTTATTTAATATATATTAGTTGATAATATCATTAAAAGTATATAGTTAAATTCACTAATATTTTACTATTATTTATTAACTTAATATTCGGTACTATATTGGATTTTTAGTTTGGTACGGTTCTGGGTTCGATTTTTAAAACTATCCAATACCTTACCAAATTAATCGATTAATTTGGTTCGGTTAGGTTTGATATTTTTTTTTATCCCTTACTCAGCCCTAATTAAAACTATAGAAGCCAATAACTAAAGCTATTCATTATGAATAAGAAAAGAAAAAACAACTTTATTACTCAAAATACTTATGTTTAATGAAAACCCAACCAACAACAATAAAAAATCACCATCAATAACACCAACACAAAAATCAACCATAACAATGTAACAATTACAACAACAAGAATAAATAAAATAGTTTCATCTATTAATAATTGTTGTTATTTATAATCCTCTTTGATAGAATGAAAATAATCGTTGTTATTTATAATCCTCTTTGATAGAATCAAATCCAAAGTCATAAAATTTATACCCAAATTTCAATGTCAACAACCAAACTCATAACTTTGCAATCAACACTATACTAGAAAGAGTAGACAAGAATTTCCACAAAAGCTATTATGGCGATAGTGGTAGCGGCAACAGTAGTAGCAGCATTAATGCAAATGCAGCGATATAGAGGCAGTCGTAGCAATAACATTAATGGTAGCAAGGGCAATGATAGCTCCAATAGCAACGTTAAATGGCAGCAGCAGCACAGCGGTAGCAGCAATGTACAGAGAATTAAAATCAAAAGTTTGTATGTATCTCAATCTCTAAAAGATTGAGATTAGATCTAATTTTTAAGGAATAGGAGAAATGATGGTAATGATATCTTGCTTATTGACTAAAAAATAAAAGGGAAAAAGAAAAATATATAACATCCTAAGAGATTTTTATGTTTTTTTAAATTTTTTGGTTCTTTATTTTTAGATATGGATTAAAAGGGAAATCGATAGGTTATGAAAGGTCAATATTTTTTCTATTAGATAAAAAACAAGTATGAGAATTGAAAATGAAGAAACAGGTTGAAGAAAAATTTACAGAAGGAAGACAACAAAGAAGAAGAAGAGATGTAGCTAAGGCTATTATTGTTATTTTTTACCTATTTAACTACTGAATAATAGAAAATGTAACATATGAGATAAGTAGTTGAATTTGCAAAAAAAGGGTTGAATATGTATAACTTTTAAAGTCAATGGTAAGTAGTATAATATACTAAAATAGAGGAGGTAAATAGTAATTAACTTATATATACACACACACACACACACACACACACACACACAGACATAATATGTATAAGTACAATTTTGATATGTGATTTTGAACTTGTCATGTGATTTTTTATAAGTAAAATTTCAAAAATATGCTGTTTTTTTTAAAAAACTAATCTGCACGTGTTTTTCATATATATAGTTTTTTTAATTTTTTCTTTTATTTTTACGGTTTTTTCTTTCTCTGTTTTTCTTTCTCTTTTCTCTTCTCCTTTATATTCTTCTTCTTCCTCCCATATCTTTCTCTTCTTTTCCTCACAAACCTAACACAAACCATTATAAAATCTGTAAAATTAACTTCACTAACAATAGATTGATCTGTTCAAGAAGAAATTTTTGTATGTATTTATTGAAAGAGAGTAAACCCATATATTTTCCAATTTAATTTCATCTCAGATCTTATAAAGGCATTATTTCTCCATTTTCGTTTTAATTTTTTTATCTTCTAAAATCCACCATCTGACAAATCATCAAAATTATAATGAGTATGTGTTAAATTTCATTCTTTTTTATTTTTAATAATTGGATGATTTTTAGGTTTTCTTCTTTTTTATTTTGTTTTTATTGTTATTATTGTTTTCATTGGTTTGATTTGAAAAAAATCCGAAGGGTTGTTATGAGATTATTTTGATATTGTTTGTTATTTTTTTGGCCTGTTGAAGATTGTTTTCAAGTTGTTTTGATATTATTTTGGGTTATTATGTAATCCTACCATGAACTATAGTCATTTTCTCCAATCTATCCAAATTTGAAAATTGTGGCAAATTAGTATATGAACTTTTCAATTTGTTGCAAATCTATCCACGGTCAAAATAATGTGTGTCTATGCTGACATTGTTAGTGATGTGCCCTAGGCCAATTGTATTATGGCCATATTGTAACTTTATCGCTTTTACATTATGATAGTAAAGAGGCATTTTAATCATATTGACTCTATAGAATTCCATGAATGTTTAACTCTATTTAAGATCATCAAGTGTGTGACTTGATAGTAAAACTCTTAGATGGCAAATAAATTATATTCTAAATCATCCCTAGTCGGTCCTAATTATAGAAAAATAATGAATAAAGACTAGTATGAAGTTGACTAATTATCATGTTTTACTGATCATGTATACGAGATACAAAGTCAAGTCATAGGTACATAGGATGTACTGGATTGACCCACTATGAGAATACTACATGGATAATTGTCATAAGTTATTCTCATTACAATGATGTTATTGTAGTCCTCTGACATGAGATCATCATAGAGTCCTGCATGATGAGTTTTATATTTTGATACATTCTAATGTTATCTTTAACAGGATATAATATATTCTGATTGGATATAAAATGAATCATGTGAGGAGTATGAGTGATCAAGAAGGAATTTATCCCTCACAAATTATGAGAATGATATCTATGGGCCCCTCAATAAATTAGACTGGATATAAATGCATGGCCATGCTTGAAATTAGTTGATAAGGAGTTATCAATTTGAGTCTAACTAAGATTGAGAAATAATGTGATGGGATTATTAAGGATGACATAAACGATGCCTTATGTTCAATCAAAGATATCATGCGACAAAAGGATTATAATATTGTTGCTAAATAGGTTGTGTCGGATTACTGACCTTCACATAACTTGGGTAGTCATAATGTCTTGCTAGAGGCCATTAATGACTTATGGGCTATCAATGAGTTTGGAGGCCCATTACCAACGTTGTGTGAACTTACAGGGTCACACACATAGAATAGGCCCAAAATAGATAGTGGGCTTATTCGCCCAATAAGATATTTTCCTCTATTATGTGTATATATTTATAATTTATTTATGGTAAAATCAAAAGGAGTTTTGGTATTAGTGAATGACTATGGAAACCCTAGATGAGATGTGCATATATATATACACATATCACATATAGGGTGAAGAAGTTTCTGCACATCAATATACACAAAATACGTTCTTTGAGAAAGAAACACAGAGAGATAATAGAGAGGAAGGTGCTAGCACACCATATCGTTTTGGCTGTACTATTTGTGTGGATACCGGTAGAGGACGTTGCTCTATAGTTGCGTCTGTATTCCGATAGAAGAAAATGAAATGCTCGAGGTAGGGTGTCACCGGAGTGAACCTCCTCTCTTCTTTCCTACAATCTTGCCTTTGAACTCGTCTTGGTAAGATTCTGACTCCTTTAATTGATTCAGTCTGAACTACTTAGATCTTGGATTGGGATTTGGGTGTTAAAAGTTTTATTTTTCCATTGCGTAACTGATCCAAAACCAACAGACATGGCATGCTGACATTGCGTATATGTGTAAATTATGTGCTAATGTGTAAATAATTAATGACATATATGTTGTAAATATATCCTTAACTTTCATTTTCTTTGTAAATATATCCTTTTTTTTTTAATTTCTTTTAGTTTAATTATAGTTGTTACATTAAATTTCATCACAATCACTTGATTTTATTTATTATTTTAATAAGTTAGGATCACAATCAAATAAAAATTTTTACCATATATTTTAAATGTATTTTTATGAATATTTGAATAAATTCTTTTTAATAAAATTATGCACATGATCACATAAAATTTTTTATATGGATTTCTAAATATAATTTTAAATTTAGATAATACTAAAATAAATTATGAAGTTGATAGAATAAAATTGTATAATTTTTTATAATTTTTAAGGTGAAAAACTAAAATTATTGCAATTGCCCTTCAAATATTATAATAAATTAGTTAAATGATAAAATTTTGATTAGTTATTTTTTTGGTATCAAAATTTTTCTAATCCAAACCGATGTACCACAATTTAAAAATAAAAATTCATAAAAATTCATAATTTGACAATTGTTACTATTAATGACAACACATGAAATTACTCCAAATATAGTTTTAAAATATTTGTCATTTAACTAATTTATTTGTAATATTTGAAAAATAATAGCAATAATTTTATTTTTTTACCTTCAAAATGATAAAGTTATACTACTTTATTCTATCAACTTCACAATTTATTTTAATTTTATCTAATTTTAAAATTTTATTTAGAGTTCTATAGAAAAAATTTTAAGTGATCACGGGCATAATTTTATTAAAAAAATTATTCAAATATTCATAAAAAATACATTTAAATTATATGAAAAAAAATTTTATTTGATTGTTATCCTAACTTATAAAATGATAAATAAAATGAGAAAATTTTAAAAAAGAGCCAAGTCAACGCCCTTAATTTCTTTTGTGGTATTGGCGTATTTTTTTTTTCAATCTTAACTTTGCTCTTTTCATTTTTAGATATTTGGTCCATTTTTGAAAGTTTAGACCTAACTTCAGTGATTTCCATGTTTTCCATTTATTCATCTTTTTTTTTTTCATTTTTTCTATAATTTATTTATTATTTTTGAAGGAAAAATTAATTTTAGTTGATTGCATATATTTATTTAATTTGTACATTTTAACTAATTTAATTTTTTTCTAAATAACAATTTTTTAATTTTGATACTCACTATTATTTAGAATATAAAAATTAGGTTAATTAAACAAAAAATTACCCATAGTCTTCAATAATTATTTTTTTCATAATTATTTAGAATTTAGAAATTAAACTAATTAAAGTAAAAATTACTCATAGTATTCAATAATTATTTTTCAATAAAAATATCAAAAAAATTATGAAATATATCAAATAAATTTTTTATTTTTATTATTGATACTAATAAAAGTAAAAATTATATTTATTGTCCTAATTTTATTATTAATGAGTAAAAAACTAAAAAAAAACAAACAAACAACAACAAAAATCAACACAAATAAACAAAAATCAACAACTGTAATTTCTTACTTTTTGTTGTTTTTTATTTTTCAGTTTTGTAGCTTTTTTGTTGCTCTTTATTGCTTTTTGTTTCTTTTTGTTTCTTTTTAGTTGATTATATATATTTATTTAATTTGTACATTTTAAGTAATTTAATTTTTTTTCTAAATAATAATTTTTTAAATTTTGATACTTACTATTATTTAGAATATAAAAATTAGGCCAATTAAATAAAAAATTACACATAGTCTTTAATAATTATTTTTTACATAATTATTTAGAATTTAGAAATTACACTAATTAAAGTAAAAATTACTTATAGTATTCAATAATTATTTTTTTCAATAAAAATATCAAATAAATTTTTATTTTTATTATTGATACTAATAAAAGTAAAAATTATATTTATTGTCTTAATTTTATTATTAATGATTAAAAAACTGAAAAACAACAAACAACAACAAAAATCAACAAAAATTAACAACTGCAATTTCTTATTTTTTGTTGCTCTTTGTTGTTTTTTTGTTGCTCTTTGTTACTTTTTGTTTCTTTTTAGTTGATTGTATATATTTATTTCATTTGTACATTTTAAGTAATTTAATTTTTTATTCTAAATAATAATTTTTTTTTAATTTTGATACTTACTATTATTTAGAATATAAAAATTAGGCTAATTAAACAAAAAATTACACATAGTCTTTAATAATTATTATTTTCATAATTATTTAGAATTTAGAAATTAAAATAATTAACGTAAAAATTACCCATAGTATTCAATAATTAATTTTTCCATAAAAATATCAAATAAATTATGAAATATATCAAATAAATTATTATTTTTATTATTGATACTAATAAAAGTAAAAAGTATATTTATTATCTTAATTTTATTATTAATGATAAAAAAACTGAAAAACAACAAACAACAACAAAAATCAAAACAAATAAATAAAAATCAACAACTATAATTTGTTACTTTTTGTTATTTTTTTATTTTTCAGTGTTATTACTTTTTTATTTCTCTTTGTTGCTTTTTGCTTCTTTTTGTCTCTTTTTAGTTGATTGTGTAACGTACGTCATCGGGAAGTACTGTTCATGCATAGTGATTCATATGACATGTGGCATAGAGTTATTAGTTGCATGTTTAGGGCATGTGCATTTTTAGTAGTAAGGGTATTATTGTAGGAGAAGTTTGGACCTAAGTGTCAAAAATAGAAGTTTTGGATTATTGGAGTAACTGTCCTAGAGTATTGGGGGTGTGTAGAGAGGGTTTTGGATATTTTGTATATATATATATATATTGTTAATTATTATGAGATAAGTGGATATTTACTAGTTGGTGAGCATTTATTATTAGAAGACTTTTGAGGGAGCTATTTGG
>CATIWO010141193.1:0-14491 GCA_949673435.1 Macaranga tanarius | reverse complement strand
ATAAAACCATAAACATAATTCAAAAATTTTTGAAAAAAGAAAAGGTATTTCACAAGAATAAGAAAAGGAAATAATAAGAATAAATAAAGGGATTAATAAAAATAAAATAATTAATAAGTGCGAAATAGGTACCAAAAATTTGGAAAATATCCAATTTGGTCCATAAGTTTGAATTTTGGCAATTTGATCCATTGTAGAGATATGGGTATGGATATGACAAGAGTATCTCCTACTTATCAAGTGGTCCCCTATATATTATTTGCAAATGGCACACTTATACAAATCCTAATGTCATAGTCCCCATAAGATCTTCACTTTAAATCGTAAGGTTCCACTTATCCATATGCTTATTTTATGGTCCCCTACATTAATACACATATAACCTAATTTTTTTATTAAGAGTCAACACATGTATATTAAAAGATTATGCATATATTCATCCTTAAATTATAGAAGTACACATCCATTTCAATTGTCCCTTTGCATTCTCTATACTTAGCTTGTTTTTGCTTTTTTTACTTCTTTTTCCACCTTATCTCTTATTCTTAGCCAAAATGAGCATTAAGAATACCAAAATCTTTGTTCAAAATTTTATGAACTTCATGACTTATGATGATTGGATGCTTCTTAGGAGATACAATTTCATAATATCAAGCACATCATGAACATTATGCTTGACTACGGGTTCCTTCACGGTACTCTTTCCTTTTGGGATCCAAATCTTCATGTATTTAGCTCCAAGAAAATAGAGCTATGCCCTCTTTTTGAAGAATTTTTAGCCAACCTTGGTGTAAAGATGAACAAGCATAATTTTTAACACGGTAGTTTACTATTATACAAAGCCTCTTTGGTATGAGCAAGAATGAGGTGAATGTTTGCCTTACTTCTTACAACTACATATCTTTCTCGGATGTAAGCATGAGGAATTTTAACTCATATATTGCTCTTGCCAGCTTAAGGAGTAAATCCTACCATACCATGAGAATTGTAAGGCACTGTGGCATGAAGCAATATCTGGTGTGCATGCCTCATCATCCTAATGTTGGTGCACTCATAAAGTACTATGATAAAGAGCTTGCTATGGTTTGGCACTTAAGATCCATTTCTTATAACATATCCATAAAAACCAAGACTCACTACCTCTCAAGAGTACAAAGAATGGTTGAAGAGTAATGATAAAGCTAGTAGGAGCTAAGGAGTAGTTCAAAGAATTAGGTTTAGGTTTAAAGCTCTTGAGCTCTTATTATAGGTATTGTTTTATTTAAAAGCTTGTAGTGGTATGTCTAGGATGAATGTAGAATGAAAGGTTTGGTTATGACCTTTTAGGATTATGTAAAGGTTTAGGTTGTTCTGTAATAGCTATAATTGAATGGCTCTTGTCCATGCCTAATCTTTATTAAGCCTATTAACATGAAATGAATAAAAGTACTACAATTTGCAAAAGAAAATGCTTTTGATTCATCAAAGAATTCAAAGAATATAGTTTACAAAGAATAAAGAATAAAAAAAATAAACAAAGAAATTTTTGAATCATGATTTCATTTACATATTTGAATGCATAAAATAATGTCAAGTATGCATACACCTAAACATAACATCTTAAAGTCTACTCATATTTAACCATAAAAGAGATAAATGTTATAAAATTACTTAAAGATCAATCGAATTGGTAGAATGAATTTCTAATGATGTTAACTAACTTTTTTAAGTTTTCTAACTAACAAAGCCCTCAAAATCCCATACTTTTGTCTAAACTGCCCTTTACGGGTTTTCAATTTAGCAGAAACTTTTATTTATTTTTTTATTTTTCCCTAATTTTTACCTAAGCCGACCTTTACAAGTTTTCAACTTAGCAAAAAAATCCTAATTTTTGCCTAAGCGGCCCTTTACGGGTTTTCGACTTAGTAGGGATTTTTATTTTTATTTTTATTTTTATTTTTATTTTTATTTAGTACTTTGCTTAGAGATATATGAAGTACTTTTTGAGCCTATCCAAATTCACATGTCTTGAGAATTCATTATCATGCATGTTTGACAATTTGATTGCCCCTTTTCTTAGTAAGATCATCTTAAATAAGTACGAACCATCCCATTTTGGCTTTAATTTTCCTCTCGAATCAAATGGTACTAGCCTTACTTGCTTCAAAACCAAATCTCCTTCTTGATCTTGCTAGGCTTGAATTTTTTATTAAAGGCATGAGCAATTCTTCTCTAATAAAATTGCATATTAAACGTTGCTCTAAGTCTCTTTTCATCCATCAAAGTTAACTCTTTAAACCGTGCTCTATCCCATTCTACTTCTGGAATCTTGGCTTCTAGTACCACTCTCAATGACTCTAATTCTACCTCAACTAGCAATACTACTTCCATACTATAAACCAATTAGCAGCGTGTAGAACCCATGGTAGTTCTAACTGTTATTTGGTAACTCTATGAGACATATAAAAGATGTTCTGACCAATCTCTATAATTTTTTAATTATCTTGCTAATAATCTACTTTACACTCTTTTTAACTGCATCCACTACACTATTAGCTTATGGATAAATAGGCTTTCAAATAAAAATGCATAAAATAATGATAATAATAACAATGGCCCACCCAACCTTGTGATCGGCCTCCGTTTGTGTTTCATGTTTTAATTTTTTTAATTATTTAATTATTCCTTTAATTATATGCAAATGGCTGTTTCATCCAAATAATTTTCAAATTTTACAATTTAGTCCAAGTTTGCTAAATTAGTCCGTTTTCATACAATTTAGTTCCGATTCACCACATCCATCACATACAGAAATAATCCATTCATATCAGATACAATAATAACTAAATAATAAACACGCATGAAGAATGGGGGAAGGAGAAAAGATTACAATCTTTTTCATGCAAATTAAACAAAAATAAATAAATCTAATAAACTAAATCAAAAAATATAATGGTTTAAACCATTATTTATTCTAGACTGCCAAACAAAGAAAAGGTTTAAGTCCCCAAAATATAAAAATCCTATAAAAGTAAGTTCAAAAAGTTAGCAATAATAATAAAAATGCAATTAAACGAAACAAAGTCACAGAGACAGTACCTTTGTTGTGTGGAGGTGCTGCCCCAATAGGGGAGGCGTCGCCCCTAGTTCAACGATCAAAAATTCAAATAGAGATGCAAGTTCTAGCAGAATTAAAATTTTACAAATTTTAGATCAATATTCATCTGTACAATCAACACCACCCAAAGCAAGTATCAGTACAGATTTGTTAAGGAAGATAAATGAATTATGCACTGCAATCAAAAAGAGAAAAAAGAATGTAAGAATGATTGAAAATTGAAAACATAATAAAAATGATAAAATAATTTTACTGAAAATAAAGTACAAAATAATTTGGCCCTCGGATTCTGATTGTTAATGCTCATAACTGTGGAAATGCATGGATTCTTTACCTCTATTTTTTCCATTTTGCTTTTGGATTTTTCTTCTGGTTTTTTCTTTTTTTTCACCTCTATTTTTCCCTTTGTTTTCTTCCCCCCTTCTGAAAAAAAATATTACCCTTTTTATAGAGAGGTTTCTACCACTTTAATTCTCTTCTTTTCCACTTCTTCTCCCCATAAATATGGGGAGAGGCATTACAAAATGTGGAGAATCCTATGTTATGTAGTAATGGTAATTAATTAATTTTTTCAGGTCTGGATCATAGAGGCGTTGCCTCTGTGATTTGGGCTTTGGGCTTCTAGGCTTTTTAGGCTGACTGTTTGGGCCTGATTCTTTTTGGGTTATTTGGTCTTCCCTCCGGTGGGCTAGAATCCAATTCCTTTACTGAGTCGGGCTAACTTGTAATTTTTCATCATTGGCCTTTTCTTTATGGGCCGGGCTAAACTATGTGCCCACAGTTTTCCCCCTTATTTTTAGAAAATCGTTAAATCACTTTTCTAAACTCAATTTTTTAAAAAATAATATGCATACAACAAGTATCAAAAGGATATTATTCGATACCATGATTTTGAAATATTCTTGCTTCCGTACCTTCAGCTTCGGGGTATAACCTGAGAGGTTTTGTTCTTTTCTTTGTCGTCTTCCTTGATGTTCCTAATCAAGTGGCTCCAATTCCAATACCATCATCCTCAGGGTACAACCCGAGAGGTTTAGCTTTTTTATCGTCTTCCTTGATGTTCAAAATCAAAAGGCTTCCTTTTCTTTCTGTGCCATCATCCTCGAGGTACAACTTGAGAGACCTGAGTTTTCGATGCTTCGCATCTAAGTTTACTGCAATCTGTAAATTCCTTCAAGAATACAATTCAATTTTATAATGTTAGCAATATTAAAAAAACTTCATCTATGAAAAAGAAATTTTCCCCTTAGGGACCAAAATGACAATTTGCCAAAAAAAGTATATAAATTCAAATCTTTCTTTTCATCTCGTTTTAAACTTCGCGTCATTTTCCCATTCTTTCTCTATGTTTTGCTTTCTTCACTATATCACTATGGATCCCGAGTTTGATCACACAGTCGCTCTTCCCACCTGGGCCACTGCCCCTCAAGAGGCTCGAGCACCTCATTCTCTGGGCTTGGAGTTTGGATCTGACTTCTCTCTGATGCCTTCTTTGGACACCCACATCTGTTCTTTTGCTAGATGAGAGGTTAGTCATTTTTTTCCTACTTTTTTCATCAAATTAGGACTAAGTCAGTTAAGACTAATGATATGCATGCTTGATTTATTGAGATAAACATAGAAAACTATGTAAAAATCAAAAATTTAAGTGAAAAACTGAGACTGGGCTTGGTCCCTATAGCGCTGAGGTGGCGCCTTAGCGACTCAAAGGCATTGCCTCTGCTTATTAAGGTGATGCCTTAACAACTCAGTGGTATTGCCTCTACGTTGTGAAGGTGTCACCTCTACACTTGTCACCTCTGTTGGGCATAGGCGTCACCTTTGAGGTGCAGAGGCACCATTTTTAAAATTTAATCTAAAAAATGAATTTATTTTTTACATAATTAGATACTTAGCCTTTAAAAATACTCCCTGCAGTTCGACCTGCACTTTATGAAGTGTGCAGGTAATACTACGGGTGCCCGTGAGTGGTATGACACCCTTACTGAAGAGATCTATGCTAGGATCTGGGATACTGGCTTCGAGCCCTTTATTCTTGCCCTTCCGACTGTTGCTGGCCGACATGATCTCCACGGTCTTCATGCCTTGATGGAGTGTTGGATGGATTCTACACACTTTCCATCTGCCTTACGGTATTGCTTTTGATGCCATTACAGGAGTAACTTATGCTAAAGAGCCTTTTGATCGGCGTTTAGAGCCGATGTCTCTGGCATAAGTGGGTTATGTCGATAGATTACTTGGCATGGTTCCCGCCATAAAGGGAACCTATATAGTAAAAGTCGATTCGATCTACTCCTACTACTTCGGTATCCATCCAGAGACTATTACTACTCCCTGCCAGATCTACCAGGTAGTTCGGGCCTTCCTTTTCTATCTGTTGGGCACCATTTTGATTTATGATGCTGCGAACTCCATCGACCTTGTATTTTTTATGGATTTGAGAGATTTGGATCTCATTTCTACATATGATTAGGGGTCCACAACTTTAGCATACCTCTACTAGAGCATGGATGAGTTCGTCCGTGGGGCTAAGAGATTTTGCGGCTTTTGGCATGCTGCTCATATATGTCTCAATTCCTTATTTTCTTATTTTCTTTATTTTTTATTCTTCTCTTCTGCATTCTTTTCCCTGACATTTTAACTTTTGCAAGTTTAGGAGTTTGAGCTTGGATTGATTCGAGAAGTGATGCCCGTGGGTGCCAGAATTTTTCCCGTATTGAGCCGGTGGGGTACTAGCCAGACTGTGAGGCTTGATCTTGCTCATGTTCACAGTCACCGTTCTTACCTCAACATGCTTTCATGGGATGAGGTAAACCTATAAAAAGAAATAAAATTAGTTAGAGTTTTATTGATGTATGAAGAATTTAACTTACCTCACATGTCTTCCTTTCTTGTTAGGTTGTGAGGACACTATGGGGGCCTGTTGAGGGCTGGTCCATAGCTATAGTTCGATATGGACCTATTAGTATATATGTGCCCTAGGGCCATTATTGTATGTAGACATTGTATATCTCATGTGAGGTTCCATTAATCTGGCTCCTAATGTTACGGGCCTCAGGTGCGCCTAATTGTCGTTATTGGCCTTTGGCATTAGTTAGGTCCACACCATTGGATCAGTGAAGTGTATGGATTTGAACACTACAAACCTCAGGTGCTCCCATTTGCCGTTATTGGCCCATAGTGTATCAATACACCCCCAACATCTCATGCTTAACAATAACACTACATGAATCTCTTGGCCCTTACGCACACCCCTATATGTCCATAGCCGATGCACATAAGTCCAAAACCATGCAAGTTATTGCTCCAATGGAGAGCCTAGGCCTAAATTTAGTTGGAAGATTTTTGGGTCTTTATTTAGGTCTCACTTTACACATTATCCATTTTATAATGTATATATCTCTGTTATGGTTAAATTAATACCCTAGCCTCTAGGACTTAGTATAGAGTAAATAAGGTGTCAGACACTAAGGAATTTGGAGTAAATCTTATATTAACCGGATAGATAATAGGATAGATAGGCAAATGATACCAAAATGATGTTAATTAATTCTACTTAAACTAAAATTATTAAACTACCAAACATTTAATTAAATTGGTCAACTAACAAAAACTAAACAAATGTACGTAAGAACAACAAATCAAAAATAACTAAAAACTTGTAAAAAGAAATAATCATATAAATAATATGAGTTGATTGGAGAAATTAATCAATGGTCCTTAAAAGTAATTCTCATTGTCAATTAAGGGTATTTTTATTTAAAGTCCACAATCATTCTCATGAATTTGCAGAGATAAATAAAAACCAACAAGTTCTATACTAATTCTTAATTCTCTTAAAGTGAATTTTTTGTCTCCAAATTTTATTCTAACCTTTAAATAATTTCAATTATACATCCACCAAATTATTCCAATTCTCATTATAAATAATTGATTAACAAGTTATATATAGTGATCAAATATATATAACACAATGCAAAACATAATTGAATTTAAATCAACCGAATATAATAAAAGATAAAGGAAACATAGTTCTTATATTAATTCATCATTGAAGTTCTACATACAAAAGACTTAGCCAATATACATGTTAATAGTTAAAGAACTACAAAGAATAATTTATAACATCAAATAAATACATATCAAAATAAGAGAGAGATTGAATGAATAAACCCCTCACTGCTTCTTCTAGGATTCGCTTGATGTCAAAATATGTTTTCCTTGAATTCTTGGCTAAATCTTCTTTTTGTCTTCGGGTTGTTCTTGATAAATAACTACTAACGTTTTCTAATAATATATTTTTATAAAAACTAAGTGATTTTTTCCATATCAAAACAGAACCAAATTCAAGTATTTATAAGTGTCTTAACATCCGGTGAATATATGCGAAAGGGTGTGCTGAAAAGGCACAATGCTGAGTCGACAACACCATGCCGAGTCAGGCTTTACTCAGCATTTTCTTCCTCAAGCACGACTTAGCATGGACTTGCCGAGTCGGCACAAGCAATTTCTATCTTCCACTAATCCTTGACGAGTCGGAAAGCATTTGAGGTTGAGTCGGCAAAAATTAATTGAGTCGGCAATTCTCATTACAGGTACGACTCGGCAAGGCTTTGCCGAGTCAGCACAAGCATTCGCCTGTAGCCTTCGGTTTCTTCTTACCGAGTCATGAACATTATATGGAGTCGACAAAGTCAATCTTAGGTACGACTCGGCACCTCCTTGCCGAGTCGTGAAGCCTCAGTCCTTCTTCATTCTTTGACAGTAAAAATATATTTCCATCATTCCATGCATACATTAAACCTAAAAATACCCACACAACACAACATAAATACAAAGTCAATAAGTTAACAAAATAAACAATATAATATGAAAATCAAACAAACATAGATGAAAAAAACTAATAAAATAAGGACATAATTATGCTTAAAGACTATGCTATTTTGCATTATAACAAATTCCCCCACACTTAGATCTTACTTGTCCTCAAGCAAGAAATGTAAGATCTAAATGAAAAATAACAATATTTTTTTCTTCTCCAAAATAGATATAATTATCTCCATAAGTCATCCCGATTAAGAAAGAAATTTTTAAACAAAAGGTAGTTAATAACTAAACTCTTAATGCTCAACAATGATAGAGAAACCAAGTCGCATAGCATAACCAATAAGTTCAACAATTTATCTCAATCTATTAAAAAAAATCAAAGAATTTAAAGTCAAAATACTAACCAAGCTACCTAGCCTCAATGTTCATTCCTCAAACTTAGGATTTTCAAGAAACATAAAAAAAAACTTTGGGACAAGAATTAAGCACACGTATAGACTAACATTTCTCATGGCATTTTTAGACACACATACATTTTTTTTAATTAATTAATTATTATTATTATTATTATTATTATTAGGTGCATTTTATGCTCCATCCTACTAATTTTTTTTTCTTATACTTGTAATGTCACATACTCTTCCCGAATGAATGCAATTAAGGAGCAAACTCATTTGCACACAACTTACTCAAGATATATCACATAGCAAGCATAAATTTTCTCTTTTTTTTTTTAGTGTCCTCATCCATTATTAAAATGCTAATCTTTTGTATTATGGCTATAGTTTCCCTAAGTTACTTTAATTCTTTTAAACCCTAAGCGTAATTCCTTCACATCTTAGCTTTAAGCATAGTTAGAAAATTGACTAAGGATTCTTTTAAACTTTGAAAATAATAAAAAGAGATAAAAAGAAAACTTAAAATTATGCTAAATGAAACTTTTAAAATTCTACCAATTGAGTATAAAAAAATTAATTTTTAACATAATATCAAAATAAAATCTCAATCTTAGATAAGGTAGACTTAAAAGAGAAACTACTAATGAATATGGAGAAGATAAAAATAAAAATGTGCAAAATAAAACATAAACACACAAACATAAAAATATATGAAGAATGAAATAAAACATAAACACACACAAAAATGACATTTAACAAAATAAAACATAAACACACAAACATAAAAACATATGAAGAATGAAATAAAACATAAACAAACACAAAAATGACATAAAAGATAAACACACACAATCACATATACTTAACAAATAAACATATTTATTTCCTATTCCCTCCCCCACACTGAAAAACATACATTGTCCACAATGTAAAGCGAAACAAATTAAAAGAAAATGTATGGGAAAAGAAAACTCCCTTAATCCTCCTAAGGAGATGGTGGAGGAGAATCAATGGTGAAGCCGGAACGGGCATAGAATTAGTTCATCATGTATTCCATCCTTCGTTGGCGGCGATCTAATTGTTGATTTGAAGCCTCCAAACCACGCAAGGTTCGTTGCATTAGTCGTTGAGTCTCCAAAATATGCGTCAAGAGTTGAGGATCAGCACTTGAAGAACCACTAGCTCCAACCTGTATAGTATCAGGTTAAGCAGGAGGCTCTTGGTTGGGTGGCTCTGCTACATCAGAAGAAACACCTACTTGATGGCAAGCATGTGCGCGCGATGGACGTGCCATACTTAACCAACATGAGTGAGACCGGGCTGGAATTACCTTGAAGGTTGCATCCACTACTTCACCTCTCACAAAAGCTTGGTTAGTGAAATAAGAGCATTCAACAACCTTAGGAAAATCATCAAGTTCCACATTAAGGGCTTTAGAAATAATTGTAATTACATGACCATGGGTAATGAGGGCATATTGACGTGGAGCATAAGATAATAATTGATTAAAAATCCAATAGGTCCAACAAACTTGTTTCCTATTATGAATACACCACATCAAAAATAATTCTTATATAGAAACCCGATTAAATTCAGATTTATGGAAAATAATACATGTAAGGACTTTGTTCAATAACCAATAATTTAAGGCTTTAATAAACATGGATTTACCTTTTCTGCAATCAAAAGGAGTTTGCACATCAGTTAAAAATGTCCAGAAGGCATTGGCATTAAAAGACTTAGGGATTTCACACATTCCATCTTTTTTAAATCTGAAAACTCGTTGCATAAAAGAATATGGAAGTTGATAATTTTGACCAAGCATTCGAAATTCAAGGATGTAGGAATCCTTCTTATTGACATCTAAAGAGGTGTAAAACTCAATAATCAAGTCAACATAAGCATGTTCTTGCATGAAAATGAATTTTTTTAGCCCACAAGTAGTCAATAATTGCTGAAAAGAGTCATGTATTTTAATATCTTCAAGCAATTTAGAAGGGATATACTTACAACCGACGACATCTCTATTCATGAGAGTGATGAAACGAGCACCTTCATCCATAGATAGGTGAGGAAACTTAGAGTCGTAGGTTGTTGCTATATCGTCTTCCTCATGCTCCTCTTCTTGTGTGTGTTCCTCTTCATGTTCACACTCCTCTTTTTGTAGTTATGTAGATTTAGAAGCCCTAGATGCAAAAGCTTTGGTTCGATCTATAGAGAATGAGAAGAGATGAAGCGAAAAATAGATAGCTGAAATAAGAAAATGGGTAAAGTGAAAATTATAATGGCGAAGAAAAAAGTGAAAAGAAAAAGAAAACAATGGTGAGGAGAGTGCGTTGGATACAGAGGATAATAGAAAATAAATAAAAGAAGAAAAAGAGTTAAGAAGTATGCTAGAATCGGGTATAAGAGTTATACTAAATGAGAACAAATAAAAGTAGTGGTGTGCAGAGGATAGGAAACTTAGAATTATATTGGTATATGGAAAATGATGTGAATAAATAATAAAGAATAAAAAAAAAAAAACAAAGTGACATGTGAGTGATATGTGTAAGTGTTAGAATAAATTGTAGGAGGTAGGTAATGAAATATTGAAGAGTTGTCAAAACAAACAGAAGAGGCATGGCCTTTCTTGGAAAAGGCGTGTCTGTTAAAATCTGAAAAAGTAAGGTATTGGAAATAGTTGTAGGGAAAATGACAATGTAAAAAAAATAATGTAGAGACAAAATAATATAATAAAATAAAGTAAATGAAGTAATTAGAAAAATAAATGAATAAATAAATAAAGATAATATAAAAATAATAAATAAATATAAATAAAATAATGTAGGTGGTTATGTATGTAAATATTTATAATAAATAAGTAATTAACTAAATTTTTTTTTCTATGGACGAGTTGCCGACTCGGCAACATTTCTTTTTGCCCTTCACGAGTCGGCAAGGACATGCCGACTCGTCACCATTTTTTACATTTTTTTTAAAGAAAAATGGTTTTCACGAGTCGGTAAGGATTTGCTGACTCGTCACCTTTAGTCTCAGGTACAAGTCGACATGTCCTTGCCGACTCGGCACCTGTAGGAAGAAATAACAATAAATTTAAGCACAGTACATCATACACCTAATAATGCTAAAAAAAAAAGTAATGTGTGAATTAACAAAATCAAAACAAGAAAAATAAAGACTGAAGTTAACAAAACTAGAAAAATAACAATGTGTAAAACTTACAATAGAATAAAAAAAATAAAAATAAAAATAAAAATAAAGAACTATAAAATACTTAAAATGTAAATGTCATACCTTGCTATATTTTAATAGTCTATAGCTTGACCATACCTTTGCAAAAATTAGGGTGCAGAAAGAGAGATTGACTTTAAAGTTTTAATTGCTTCGCCAATCAAGTAAGGCTTAAGACGATGGCCATTCACTTTAAAAATTTCACCCTTGTCATTAGCAATTTGAATTGCTCCATAAGGGTGAATCTTAACAACTTTAAACGGACCCGACCATCTTGACTTCAACTTTCCAGGAAATAATTTTAATCTTGAGTTATAAAGTAAAATGAATTCCCCCTCATGAAATTCTTTCTTCATAAAATGCTCATCATGCCACAACTTAGTACGATCCTTATACAATGTTTCATTCTCATAAGCATTCATTCGCAATTCCTCTAATTCATTAAGTTGAAGTAGCCTTTTCTTACCTGCCTTTTTCAAATCGAAATTCAAAGCCCTTGTTGCCCAATATGCCCTATGCTCAAGTTCTACGAGCAAGTGACAAGACTTCCCATAGATTAGTTGATAAGGAGTTAGGCTAATTGGGGTTTTAAAGGCAGTTCTATATGCCCATAGAGCATCCTCTAACTTCAATGCCCAATCTTTTCTTGAAGAAGACACCATTTTTTCAAGAATCCACCTTATCTCCCTATTGCTTACCTCAACTTGCCCACTTGTGTTGTGGGTGATATGGAGTAACCACCTTGTGAGTTACCCCATATTTCTTTAGAAGAGCTTCTATTACGTGATTATAGAAATGTGAACCCCAATCACTTATCAAGGCTCTAGGAGTGCCAAACCTTGGAAAGATTACTTTCTTGAGCATCTTCTTAACAACTTTATCATTATTAGTAACGGTTGGTATTGCTTCTACCCATTTCGAGACATAATCAACCATAACCAAGATATACTTGTAGCCTAAAGAACTAGGAAATGGACCTATAAAATCCATACCCCATACATCAAAGAGCTCAACCTCTAGAATTCCCTTCAAAAGCATTTCATGCTTCCTATATATATTACCCATTCTTTGACATCTATTACATGTAAGCATAAATTCTCTAACATCCTTAAATAAAGTAGGCCACTAAAAGCTACATTGAAGTACCTTAGATGCTGTCTTGGATGCACCAAAATGTTCACCAATGTCCAAGGAATGACAATGCTTTAAAACATCTTGAACTTCATCTTGAGGAATACACCGCCTAATCAATCCATCTGCACATCTCTTATAAAGCAATGGTTCCTCCCAATAATAAAATTTGCTATCATACAAGAACTTTTTCCTTTGTCTATAGTCCATTCCATAAGGAAGAATACCACTCACTAGATAATTTGCAATATCCACAAACCATAGAAGTTCCTTTGATGTCAGGCTTAAAAGATATTCACCATGAAATGTTTCATTAATTGGCACACCATCATCATGTTCCTTTAGCTTTTCTTGATCTAACCTTAATAGATGATCCGTAACAAGGTTTTCACTCCCTTTTTTATCTCTCACTTCCCAATCAAACTCTTGAAGCATTAAAATCCACCGAAAAAGTCTAGGTTTTGCATCCTTCTTGCTTAAAAGATACTTAAGGGCGGCATGGTCTGAATACACAATCACCTTTTGTCCCACAAGGTATGCTCTAAACTTGTCAAATGCATAAACAATGGCCAACAACTCCTTTTCTGTAGTGGTATAATTGATTTGAGTATCATCAAGTAGCTTGCTTGCATAGTAGATCACATAAGGCTTCCCTTCCTTTCTTTGACCCAAAACAGCCCCCACCGCAAAATTGCTCGCATCACACATAATCTCAAATGGTTGCTCCCAATTAGGTGGTTGCAAGACAGGTGCTGAAATAAGAGCTCCTTTCAAAGTTTCAAATGCACTAAGGCATGAACTATCAAATTCAAAAACAGCATCTTTAGCAAGCAATTTGCTTAATGGTTTAGCTATCTTGGAAAAATCTTTAATAAATCTTCAATAAAAGCCCGCATGTCCAAGAAAGCTTTTTATATCCTTAACATACTTGGGGGTGGAAAATTAGCAATCACTTCTATCTTTGCCCTATCAACCTCAATGCCTCTCTTTGATACCGAATGGCCAAGAACAATACCTTCTTGTGCCATGAAATGGCACTTTTCCCAATTCAAAACCAAGCCATGCTCAATACACCTGTCAAGAACTTTAGAGAGATTGTCTAGATAATGGGAAAAGTTAGTTCCATAAACACTAAAGTCATCCATAAAAACCTCTACACAATCATCAATTAAGTCACTAAATATTGAAAACATGCATCTTTGAAAAGTTGTAGGTGCATTACATAAACCAAAAGGCATACACCTAAAGGCAAAAGTACCATATGGACATGTAAAGGTAGTCTTAGCTTGGTCCTCGGGATGAATAGGAATTTGGTATAAACCACTAAGACCATCCGAGTAACAAAAATAAGAAAAGTTGGCTGATCTCTCAAGAACTTGGTCAATAAAAGGCAATGGAAAATGATCTTTCCTAGTTGCTTTATTTAACTTCCTATAATCAATACACATACGCCATCCCGTGATAGTTCTAGTCGGTATTAAATCATTAGATTCATTCGTAACAACGGTTAAACCTCCTTTCTTTGGAATAACTTGAACGGGGCTCACCTATTTACTACACTAACGGAATATATGATTCTGTTATCAAGCAACTTAGTTACCTCTTTTATCACTACCTCTTTAAGAGTGGGATTTGATTTAACCGCCTTTGCCCTTCAATGGAAGGCTTGGCATTCTCCTCTAAAAGGATTCTATGCATACACACATTAGGTCCAATACCCTTCAAATCATTTATGGAATAACCAATAGCATTTTTATGACTAAGCAACTTATCACATAAAGCATCAACACTATTTATAGGCAAA
>CATIWO010141177.1:0-28032 GCA_949673435.1 Macaranga tanarius | reverse complement strand
AAAGCACAGCAACACAAGCAAGCAGGCATGAAACCAGTAACAAGCAATAATCAGAGGCACCAAATTAATTTAAATAAGTGGACAAATAAGTATTAGAGATTAGAAACCAGTAAGCTCAACTACTGGGCAAGTGAAGGGCCACTGCCCACCTCGTCCAAATCTGGGAAGAAGAAAAGAGAGTGACAATTAGAATGGGAAACCATTCAGTTCTAAAGAAAGAAGGAAAAAAGAAATATCAAATAGGAGAGAGCAGGTATAACCTTTCTCAATTGCTTCCAATTATTCAATGTTCTCTTCAATGGAGACTGGCTGCTTATGAATCTTCAGCCAATCCTAAGTGCAGATCAAGGCCTCAATAATTTTGGGAGTCAATGAACTCCCGAATGCATCAAGAACACGACCACCAGTTGAAAAAGCATACTCATAAGCCACAGTAGAAACTAGAACTGCCAAGATATCTCTAGTCATATGAGACAATATTGGGAACCTCTCAGAGTTAAGCTTCCACCATCTGAGGATATCAAATTTACCCTCATCCTCCACAATGTCCTCAGTCAAATAAATATCAAGCTCTATTTTTTTGCTCCCAATACCTCCAGATTCTAGTTTATGCTTCTTAAATCTTGCTTTAATTAAAGACATTGTTGTGCCAAGCACATGCCTTTCACCCTTAGGAACTGGTTGGCTAGATTGGCTCCCAATAGAATCAGATGCAGAAGAAGAACCATGCAAACTCAAATACTCATCAAACAGAGTTGATAGCTCAGCCTTGAGGTTTATAAAGATTCTGCTTCCCAATAAATCACCATACATTTGATTCACAGAAAACTCAACAAATTCCAATTTGTATCTAATATCCAGAATAGATGCAAAAAAAAAAGTAAAGAGTTCATTTTCTCGGGATCCCCCCAATACTTATCAAATTTGGCCTTCATACTCATTCCCATGTTCATAACAGATATATCAGTTGAAAATTGCATCTCAGTCAATATGCAACTCAAATAAAAAATTTCAAAAAAAAAGTATTAGCAGTGACAAACTGAGAACCAGAAATTCTCATTGTAATATTATAAAAGATCTGAAGCATATCAACCATTTGACGCACACACTGCCAATCAAGAAAGTCAGGAATATCATCACTCAAGTCTGATCTAAATGCAGTTTCAATCTCTTCATACTTTTCAAATTCTTTTTCATATAAATAAGCAGTTTTCAACATTGTGTATGTGGAATTCCACCTAGTAGGCACATCAAGTGATAACGAAGACTTATTGTCAATACTAAGTAAGTCACACACTTCCCTAAACTTGTTTAACCTAGCACGTGAATTCCTCATGTACCTAACAGCCTCCCTAACCTTTTTCACGCTAATATTTACCTCTTTCAAACCATCATTAACAATCAAATTAAGTACATGTGAAATGCATCTCATATGTAAAAATTTTAATAGAACTGAAGATGCACCCCAATACATTAATTTTTTTTTCAAAAACCCAACAGCAACATCATTAGAGGATGCATTATCTACAGTTACTGAAAACATATTTTTTATTCCCCATTCAAGCAGACAATTCTCTAATGCTTTTGCAATTTGTTCACCCTTATGAGATGCAACAGGCACAAATGATATAATCTTTTTCTGCAAATTCCATCCATCATCAATAAAATGAGCAGTCACACAAATGTAATTCTTTGGATAGATATCCAGCAATCAGTTGTAATACTGATTCTTTGGCAGTGTGACCTAACAAAAGCTTTAAGTTTTAACCTTTTTGACACAAAAAACTTGTAACAGTCTCTATTCAATATCATCCTAGAAGGTATCTTAAACAGAGGACATGCAGCATTTATAAATTTTTGGAACCCAATCCCTTCTACAAACTTAAATGGCAATTCATCAAGAATAATCATCTGTGCAAGTGCATGTTTCACTAACTCCTGATCAAATTTCCAAGTGCCTATTACACCAACTTGTGACACATCATGTGCTTCCACCACATTTAAATCAGGTTTCAGTGTTAAGAGGGACTGCTTAGTAGTCTGTGGGATTTTCATGCAATGCATAATATAATTTTTCAGAGAAGATGTGCCATGCATCTTTGAATGACAGTTATATATAGCAACACAGTACATACATTACCCTTAACGACTACTCCTTTATCATCCTTTATTCTCTCAAAGTACTGCCAAACAGCAGATTTAGGTGCAGTTTCTTTTCTTTTTATTTTTTTAACCTCTGGGTCAGATTGTTGGACAGGTGCAGAAGGGGCTTCCACCACATTAGATTCAGTTATAATGCCTCCACCAGGAGTACCAGTAGGAGTGTCACTACCACCGGTACTCTCCATCTGCAGAAAATGAACAAAAAATTAGTACACAGAGGACATGAAATGTAAACCAACAAATAACATAGCACAAAGAAATACACAAAAATTAAAAAAATTTGCATTGTTACCTTTTACTGCCTCTGTTGTTGAACTCCTCAATCCAAATGCCACAACAGAAGACAGATATCTCACACTAACAGAAAGCTGGTAAAAGCTTCCACCTTTTTTATTCAAATAAGTTATAATTGAATAGCTTTACGCTTCCACCCTTTTCTTTATAACTTAATTGCTTTAAGGCATTAGCTTCCACCAACACTAAGTCCAACAATCACAGTTCACAGAGACACTGAAAATAGTATAGTTTATATACAGAGACAAACAAATAAACAAACAAACTTTGTTATATTTTTTAAAAGGTTAACAAAGTTTAAAGGAAATCAGAATATGCATACACATTACACAGAACCCAAAAATAGTGTCAATTCTTTTTAAAATAAACACAGATCAGTATAAACAAAAAGCATATGATTTACTACTTCGTTAAACTAGCCAGAACCTCAAAGGTCACGAGGCGGGTATCCACAGTAAAAAGAACACAAGTATCAAGTATGAATGATAAACACATATCAGTATAAACAAAAAACATATGATTTACTGCTTCGTTAAATCAACCAGAACCTCAAAGGTCACGAGGCGGGTATCCACAGTAAAAAAAACATAAGTATGAATGCAGAATACAAATGAAAATGCAACAAAATATGAGCACAATAATAAAATTGCACAAATATTAATACCTTTTATATATATATATATATTAATATATATACATGCAACAAAATATGAGCACAATAATAAAATTACACAGATCTACTATATATATATATATATATATATATATATATATATATATATACACACAGATCTACAAAAAAAAATACAAAATTTGAAAATATTGATATATATAAATACACAGATATAAATCTTCAAAAAAATTACATATTTCAAAATACTATAGTCTATAGATATATAAATATAAAATATATACAAATATCAATGAAAAAAATACAGACTTGAAAATATTATATATATATACACAAGAAAAAATTATAGATCTACATATATTAATATATATACATAATATACAAAGACAAAAAAAATAATTTCTTTGAAAAAAATATATAAAATTTCATAACAGCACAGTATCAACAAAAAAAAAAAAGAAATTTCTTTACTATATACGTAAAATAAAAAAATTAATTTTTTAAATTACAAAATAAAATTAATTTTTTAAATCACAAAATAAAATCTACTATATAAACAAGAAACAGAAACGAAAAAATAAATTTTTTTCATATATAAAAATATGAGAACACACAAAATAACAAAATCAAATCCATCAGACCGTCAATATTATAGATCTATATATATATAGAAGAGAGTAGAAGAAGAGACAAACAAAATTAATAATCGATTCATCGTAGACCTTTTATCTATATATAGATAACAGATCCACAATAAATAGAACATAAATCATTAAATATTCATCAAGAAATTACTATCAATCACAGATCCTCAGACCTCAGAGAAATGAAGGATCTGTTGTGTGTGAGTGTGAGTAGAAAAGAAACTGAGAGTTGAGAGAACAGAGGATAAAGAGGAGAAGAAGTTTAGGGTTACTGGGCTAGAGAGGAAGAGGGATGGTTGAGAGATCAGAGAAGTGAAGAGAGCAGAGATGAGGGGTATGGGGAACTGGGGATGGGGGAACATAAGCGTCTGTTGAGAGTGAGGGTTCGAGAGAAGGTTCCAAAGGCAGAGAACGAGAGAGATGGATAGGTTAGAAGAGAGGGAGCGACGAGAGAGAAATGACAGATAGGAAGATGAGAGAGTAGGGTTTTATGTTTATATATTAGCCACCCTAATTCAAAACGACATCATTTTGAATTATATCAAATTTTAGAAAATTGGTCGCTTCGGTTTGGCATTTTCAGTTCGGTCGGTATTTGAACACTCCTAACTCATAACATCACATCTTTTACATCAAATAACAACGACTTAAGTTATAACATGCATACTTATAACCACAAGGTCATTATTATCACATTTCATATTTATCATATTAAGTTATATACATCATATTGGATATTTTCAACCTCATTCCATATGCAATTAGGGATCATCATATAACATACTATAACATCGTCATATCTCATATCACAACTCAATAATCATATTCATCTATGTGCATATCCTATTATGGATATCACATGAACAAAACTAAATCCACAATGTATTAACTTAACATACCCTACAAGCATAATATCCACATATCATTCTTAATTCATCAATCACTTATTACACCCACTAAACAACATTAATATTCTATTAAAAATATTAATCATATCTTTAAATTTCATTTAATTACATTTTATTCCATTACTTAAGATTGTACTCCTATAATATTACATTTATATCTCATAAGAGAAACCACATACATACTATATTAGTAATTACTTACCAATAGTGCTTTCCCCTTTAAATAAGAAGAGTTTTCTCCCTAGTTATTTGTATTCTCCTTGCCTCTTATAGTTCCTACACATAATCATATATCAAACACACGCAACACATCACACTTGCACTAAAATTCAATTTATATAATTTGTCACCTTAAACTTGACATGCTCTAATATCATGTACACAAACCCTACGACAATGATTTTATTACAGGAGCTAATATTATGTGTCTACTTTAATTTTCAATTAGAATTACTTAATTTGGATTTGTATAGAATTAATTATAATTTTGTTTCATAATCAGGTCACATAGAGTATTCTGTGTAAGCACCAGAATTTTTGGTTCAATTAGACCTTCCTCGAAGTAGAACTCAGCCTTAAAATATAAGAGTTGTAGAGGACTCCTCAAAGTTTTTGGATCACTAAACCTTGCTCAATTTGAAGTTCTATAACTCAAGTTATGATTAAAACTCTAAGACTAAAAAATTCAAGGACAGAGCATGAATTTCACATCATCCATAACTTGTCTTCAAATAATCAAAGTGCAAGTATAGACTTACCAAATGAAACATCCAAAGCCTCTAGTGCTCTTAGGGTTCCCAAATCACTTGTTAGATAATATAATTTTGATCAATTTTTTTAAACCCCTTCAAGTATCTTTTACCATCCTATTTATAGAGTTTGCTAGCAATCCTCTCATTACATTTTCACACACATGCACACACCATCACCTTTCCATTTGCACACACACACAACCACACACTTGGATATATTAAGGAAAATTCTAGATAAATAATCATGGAAGACTTATCTTTCAAATATCCACTTTACTCTTTACTAGAGTGTGGATATTATACATTGATCTCTAAACTTTCAATTGTGTCAATTTAGTCTAATTTTCTTTTCAATTGAGTCCCTAACTATGTTACACAAACATACCTAATCTTAATTTAGCTGTACCCCTTATGCCATGTAAAATGAAATACATTATGTGTGATTAATGTAATGAAATGAGAATGTTACACTTCGATGGTTATATGATGCATTTTTGTTGACCTTACTTGACTCCCAAATGGCTATATAGTTCATTTTGGTTGACCTTGCCTAATGCCCTAAATTGGATATATAGCACATTTTCATTTAAACTTATCTGATGCCATAGAGGTTATATAGTGCATTTTAGTTGACCTTGTCTGAAGCCCTAGAGGCTATACAATGCATTTTAGTTAACTTTACCTGACACTCCAGATGGCTATATGGTTTATTTTAGTTAACTTTGCCTGATGCCTCAAAGGCTAGAAGGTGAATTTCAACTAACTTTGCTTGATGCCTAGAGGCTATATGAATCATTTTTATTAACCTTGCTTAACACCCCAGATGGCTATATGACATATTTTTTATGACCTCACTTAATGCTTTAGAAGACTATGTGGCACATTTTAGTTGATCTCACCTGATGCCTTAAATGGTTATATGGTATATTTTCGTTGACCTCGCCTGACACCTCAAATGGCTATACAACACTTTTTATTTGACCTCGCCTAATGCCTTAGATGGTTATATGGCACATTTTTAGTTGACATTGCTTGATGCCCCAAATGGCTAAACAACATATATCCATTAACCCCGTCTGATGCCCTAGATAGCTATATGACATATTTCAGTTGACCTTGTCTGATGTCGGATGTGGCTATAAGACTTTTAAAAATCTCTTAATTTTGGACATCAAGGCTGATGAAAATATATCAGAATGTCCTCTTAGAAAGTTGACTCTGAGAATGATTGACATAAATTCTAGTAGAAAGTTTCTAACCTCTTGAGTTGTACCTTAAAGCTAATAGTATGGGATTATTTCTCTAATAAAAAACCTCTTAATTTTGGATATCAAGATTAATAGAAATAAATCAGAATGTCCTCCTAGATATCTAACTTCGAGAATGACTGAAAGATAGTATAACATAAAGTCTCTAACATTTTAATTTGTACATCAAATCTGACAACACAAGATTACTATTTCTAATTAAAAGTTTCTTGATTTGGACATTAAGGTTGACGAAACTAAATTAGAATTCTCTCAGACATCTAGCCCTGAATACATCAAATCATAATTTTTTTTCCTCAAACATCTGGTTCCAAAGATTGATACTAAAATTCTTTATTTTTTGATTATGTGCATATGTGCTTTTTCATAAATCTCATTATATTGCTTAGATCTCAATTTTAAAAAAGTAGGAGGGTAAATTATTAACACCTGATTTTGGCCTATCTAAAAACTAGAAAGAACTCCAATGATGAAAAGCCTAAATAAGGATTAGCTTACTGAAGCAAGTAATAGTCCAAATAAAAATCTAACCTAAATTTTAATTTTTTAAATGGACCCTTGGCCCCAAAAAATAAAATAAGAAAAAGAAGAAAATATGAGGACGTGAGCTAGAGGGGGAAGAAGGTTAGCTAGGAATTGGGAAATTTACAAAAAAAAAGGAGTAGAAATAGTTTGAGGAATAATGGAGAAAAAAAGGGAAATGAACATTTAAAAAAGGGAAATGAACATTTAAAAAAGGGAAAAGGAGTTGCGTAGGGGAGGGATCTTCTATGGATAGGAAAAAGGAAAAAAAACCATTTGAGAGAAATTTTTTTGAGGAAATTGGTGAATGTTACATTTTCTTCAAGATCAATGCTAAATCTTAATCATGCATACATAGAATCATATTCCATAGTGTCTAGCTCAAAGAGTTCTATTATTGTTTTAGAAAATCAGCTAGCTTGAGGGTAAGTTAATTGAATGAGCTAAGGATTTGAGTTTTGCTAAAAATTTTGGTGAGTGAATTCTATCCTTGATCCTCTTCTCAACATCTATAAATTTTTTCTTGGAGAAGTCTTTCACTAAAGATTGAAATTTTTAACTTATTGATTACGCTTTGGTTATTACTACTGTGAATTCTTAAACACCTAAAATCTTTTATTTTAACTTAATATGTGTATTTCCTTTTCTCTAAAACTAACAAACTTTCATGGAAATTTTTATAGTGTATGACTACACATATGAAAGTTTCCCTTAACATATGAATGTTGAACCTTTATACTTAATTAGAGGTTTTAAAACTCATAAAATGATCTTATGATAGTGCTATGATTATGGGGCAGATGATGTTGCCATCTTTTGTCATTAAAAATATGTTGAAACATGGATTGATTAAAAGCAACTGAAGTTGTAAATTTTTTTGAACTGTACAGAGGCAATGACTCTTATTACAAAGATGGTGCCGTCATTGCTTAGCTGTTGTGCCATTGGCTAAATGCACAGGACTGATGCCTTTGTGCCATAAAATCTTGTGTACAAAATGTTGTAATATGGATTTAAAACTTGAACTCACCTGAAATGCATACCTGTAATTTTATAGTCATTGGTTAAATGTATACTTGAACTCACCCATGTACTAAGTCTTTTATTGATTTCATATTCTTGTACTTCTTCTTTTGTCATTGGTGTTTGTTGTTCCCTTATGCTCTTGTACCATCATTGTTTTCTTTCTTGACTTATTGATTACACTTTGGTTAATACTACTGTGAATTCTTAAATGCCTAAATTCTTATATCTTAACTTAATGTGTTGTATTTCCTTCTCTCTAAAACTAACAAACTTTTATGGGAATTTTACAGTGTATGACTACACATATGAAAGTTTTCATTAAAATGTGAATGCTGAACCTTTATACTTGGTTAGAGGTTTTAAAACTCATGACATGATCTCATGATAGTGCTATGATTATAGGGCAAATGATGTTGCCATCTTTTGGCATTAAAAATGGGTTGAAATATGGATTAATTAGAAGCAACAAAGTTACAAAATTTTTCAAACTGTACAGAGGCAATGACTCATCTTGTAAAGACGGTGCCGTCATTGCCCTAGCTGTTGTGCCATTGGCTAAATGCACAAGACTGTTGCCTCAGTACCCTAAAATCTTATGTGCAAATGTTGTAACATAGATTTAAAACTTGAACTCACCTGAAATGCATACCTGTAATTTTACAGTAATTAGTTCAATTTGTAATTCACCCTTGCACTAAGTCTTTTATTAATTTCATGTTCTTGTACTTTTTCTTTTGTCATTAGTGTATTGCTATTACTGTTGCCTTCTGCTCCAGTACCAACATTATTTTATTTGTTTAAGGTATTTTTCTCTTTTCTTTATTCTATTTAAGAATTAAATTTTTAACTTTGAAATCCTTTGTCTACTATCATTCTCCCCTAGTTGAAGAGAACTTAACCTCAAGTCCCTGGCTTTGTAATGTAATTTTTTTCCTCCTCTTTTCAGATGGTGAAAATATATGTAGTCTTTGTTGGTCGAGTGCCTGGCTTTTACATAAGTTAAGAAAGGTGCAAAGCTGAGGTTAGCATATTTTCTAATGTTGTATATTGTAAGTTTGATGATGTAGATGAGGCTTTGGCTAGTCATTCAGTGTTTAAAGAAGACAGAAAATGGTGTTCTGAAGTAAGGAATACTTCCGCTTGAATCTATTTTCTTATGATATGTTTTTTAAAACTTAGTATTCATGTAACATTTGTCTTTCCTTTCTAGAATTTCGTATATATTTGCCCCTCTTGTCAACAGCGTATTAAGTTTTAAATTTCCAATTCACGAGAAAGCATTGGAAAGCATGCATGGGTTGCAGATTTAAGATTGAAATACCAGCATCTCTATAATGTAAGTTTATCTTGTATTCGAGACACCAATGGCTCAAGGTTCTTTTTACTTAGTAGCGGCTAAAAATGTTTATATTTTCTGTCTTTGCACTGATTTGGCCTTTCATATCTTTCTTCTTGCTCGATCAAAGATGAAGTTGGTTGCTTTGGTTCTTCAAGTGATTTAAAATATGAAGCTCTTGAGGCTAAGCTTTAATTATATAAGGATTTGGTATATGGACTTGTTAATTTGAAGTTGAAGGATAGTTAAGCTTGTACTTATGGGTTTTTGTATTACTTAGTGAGTATTTGGACATGGTTGTCATTGAAAATCAGGTTACATTTTGTTTTTCTAATACTCACCCTTGTTGAACTTGCATATTTTTGGTATCAAAGGATAAAATCAGGTAAAATTAGGATGAATCTCCTAATGCATTCAAACTTTCTAGGAAATGAAATGAACAACCATATTATTTTAATTTATAACAGTATCAAGCTAGACAATAAAATAGTAACATTTAATTAAAATACGATTCAAAAATACAAATACAATATTCAAAATAACAAAAAAATTACAAAAAACACTATATATTTTAAATATAACAAAATGATTTTGTAATTTTTTTAGAATGAAGTTCGGGAATACAAACATAATAATCAAAATAACAAAAAAAATTACAAAAATATATTTTAAACACAGCAAAATGTTTTTGCCAAATTTGTGATTTATTTGGGTTAAATAGCCAAAAAAAAAGTTAATCTAGGGTTAATTGCACATTAAATGATAGTTCGAGGGGCAAATTGCCGTTCTAGCCTTTTTTATACATAAAAATCCAAAAGATAGGAAATGAAAGAGGGAATTTCATATTAGTTTTCTATATATTCAAAGAAAAAAATATAAAATGAACAAGGAGCTAGATTTTTATTTTTATTTTTTAAA
The DNA here is from genome assembly GCA_949673435.1 of Macaranga tanarius. Taxonomy (NCBI): domain Eukaryota; kingdom Viridiplantae; phylum Streptophyta; class Magnoliopsida; order Malpighiales; family Euphorbiaceae; genus Macaranga; species Macaranga tanarius. Next base: position 17,570 of record CATIWO010141177.1, on the reverse strand, counting down.
TACAAATCGATTTTAAAAAGCAGCAAATTCTATATCCAAATTTTCTCAATTGTTCCTCCATACCCAATTCCAATCCTAACTTCTAATGCTTTTTACCTTGTTATTGCATAAAGAACTAAATGTTAATTGAAAGTGATATTCACTAATATTCAAAATAATATTACTATAAAATAATCAATATTAAAATAAAATGATATTAATAGAAATAATATTAATGTTTTAAAATAATTAATAATATTAACTTATAATAATTTATATATAAATATAATATCTTAATAAATAGTATTGATATTATCCTTTTCAACATAAATGTATAATTAATGTTAAAAAAAATAAAACTTCATAATTAACTTTTTTTTTTGTATGGCTTGGACTTATTATGTGCTTATAAGGTCTTAGGCTGCCCAAATTAGTATATTTGAGAAAGAAAAAAATTAAAATTTTTTTTGCCAAAACTACATAGTTTTGGTTGGGCGCTATTGGTCTTCTATTATTTAATTTTTGAACTTTAGACCTAAATCCTTCACCTTCCTCTAGTTGTGCTTCATAGTTATAGAATTTTCACCTTCCACTTTCCTCCACGTCTCCGTTCACTTCTCCTTTCTTAATGGTGCTTCCCTCTACGTCTGTAGTCACTTCTCCCATCTTTATTGTGTTTGGCATTTATAGCCTTCAATTCTCCATTTAATCTTTCTCTCTTTGCGCTTCTGGAAGATAACATCTACGACTTCGGAGTACTGCTTGCTCATCTAATTGTAAGGATGTTTTCATTGTTTATATAATATTTTTTCATCTTTGAAGTGTTTTTAGCTTAATTTGCCTATTTTCATTAATCTGGATGAAGGGTATGTGCGTATAGTACACCTTAAGTGCATAATTATTCCAACCTTTGGGATATTTATTAGTGGCACCTACACTTCTGTGCTTTTGGTATGGTATCAGTATTAATAAATTTCTTTTATGCCTATTTTAGGATTTGGCATTTGATCTTTCTTTCTCTGGGCTTCTGGGAGATAACATCTATAACTTCGGATAACTGCTTGCTCATCTAATTGTAAGAATGTCTTCACTGTTTCTATTGTATTTGTTCATCTTTGTATATCTTCATCTTTTTTCTTACCTGTTATCAATGACATGATCTTAGGGTAGTTGATTATCATGCCCTCATTTTTTTGAACTAGGAAGGGAACTTGCATATTTAAATTGTTATATTGTAGTTTAGTTGATGGTGCTTTAACCTATTTGGCTACAATGACACAGTAAGAAATGCTAGATTTTAGTTAAGTATGCTAAAGGGATGTAGATTATTTAATTTATCAATTGATTTGCTCATAACTCAGTGCTCCTAAATCCTTTAGCACTCATGGACTTGCAATCATAACCTGTGAATCATAGTAAAGAGTCCTACATTCCTGCTGGTTTTTTTAATGTAAGGACTAAGATACAATTTAGCCTAGTTGTTATAGATTGTAAAGTCCTTTCCAAGGATTTTATTAACTGTAATTTCAATTATGTTCGATGATCAGCAAAATAAGCTGCTCATCTCCCCTTACGGGCAACTGGTTCTTCATATGGTCTTGGGAGTTGGGATCTTGTTCCCCTCCTTTTATTTTTGATGTATTGGCTATTGATTTATGTTAATCAAATCCTTGCCAAGGATTTAATTAACTATAATTTTAGTTATGTTCGACGATCAGCAAAATAAGCTGCTCATCTTCTCTCAATGGCAGCTGGTTCTTCGTATAGTCTTGGAAGTTAGGATCTTGTTCCCTATTTTTTTTATTTTTGATGTATTGGCTGTTGATTTGTGTCAATGGTTGAATATTTTTATAATTTAATAAGGCTGTCTCATTGTTATTTTTCTCATGCATTGACAAACTAGCATCTTTATGGTTGCGCACGCACACACACATATAAAGTTACTACAACTTATTTTTTTATTAATTTGTTGCTACTATGTCTAAGCAGTCATAGTACTATGAGCATCTCATTTTTATCATATATGCATAATGACCAGCTCATTTTTATTATTTCTATAGTATCCGTAAATGATTATTGTAAATAATTTTAACAGGATTTGTACAATTGCCAAGCTGCTTTCAATGATGGTATGTGGTTATTTCTTAAGCAGATGAATCTTTTTCCATTTTTTCCACTTATTTAACTTGATTTTATGATTTATTATTCCAATGCAGAAATCTGGAGCAAACTTAGCTTTGTTTAAATCTTGGATTGTTAATCGCAAGGTTACTATAGAGCTTGCAAACTCATACTTTGCTCCATTTGCTAATTTTATTTATTTTAAAGAAAATACAAAATTTTTACAAGCTATTGCTAACACTTATAATGTAGATTCTGGAACATTTATACTTGGTCCACATGGTAATGAAGATGATGAAGACAATCAAATTTCTTTATACCCAGGACTATAAGATGTTTATTATTTACTAGGTTTTTCAGTAGATGGCATCCCCATTGTTAGTGGGGATTATAGTTGTAGAGATCTTTATGTTACATTCTTAGGACACGATGACGTTGATAAAAAACCTTCATGTGGTTATTTGAAGTTTAAATAGTTAAAAAAACATTTTGAAGTTATCCCTGAGGATTTAGGAGATGAGGATCCAAATTTGGATCGATATGTCAGGGCCTACATTCTTTTTACTCTTGGGACAATATTACTTCTAGATAGTGAGAAGGGTATTGTCCCAATATTGTATATACACTTCTTGAGAAGTATAAATGTCAATTATTTGAATGGCTTTGCATTGAGAGCTGCTATATTTGCAAAGTTGCATTCATGTCCCTAACGAAAATTGAAAAATTTCAAAGGAGCAAGTTGGGTTTTGGAGGTATGTTCTATAGTTTTTTTGTTTGTTGTTTTTAACGATAAAAGCTAATCTATAATATTATTTTTTCAGTTATTCTTCTTGGAGCACATTTCCGTCATTAGAGATGATTAGTTTGGGGGGCAATCTACTACTCCTACTAAGTTTTCGCCTTTTATAGGGTAGGGTAAGAGGATGCATCATTTATCTTTGAATGTTCATAATAGGATGAACTGATAGCAAATTCTGAGCAATGTTGAAGACATGGTATTTTCAGTAAATGTTTTTTGAAAAAAATTGCTCAAATATGCTTATTTTCTCTCTCTTACTCAAATATTTAAAATATTACAGCATGTGAAATGGAGGCCTTATGATAGATATACTATGGTTCCAAAGCAGAGAATGTTTTATTCTTGAACTATTTGTTTCAATTTTAAAATAATTATTTATCATAGACCGGAAGTTTCTCTTCAGTAATAGGGAATCACAACTTTGGATGATGCTCATTTGCAAAGAATGAAAGAGTTAGGGCCCAAATCAAAAAAAGACCATACGAAAAGAAGGCTGATGGAGCATTAAGTGGAACATATTCGTGAGTGGTATCAATAAAGATACAACTCTTGTGTTAGAGACATATTTAAAGGTAAGTTAAATTTGTACTTATTTTTGAAGTCTTTTAAATGCTATTTAATATTTTATAATAACTTAACTTGTAACTGTAGATTTTGTTATTCCTGACCATCCACCACCAATTGAGAAACCTCCGGCAGATGCTTTCCCTCCTCTACCTCAGGCAAATCCTCCCTCTCCTCCACCTTAGGTAAATCCTCCCTCTCCTCCACCTCCGGCAAATCCTACCCCTACTCCTCCTCTCTCTCATTAAGCAAATCCTTCACTTCTTTCTACTCCTCATTCTTCCTCTCCTCATTTAGCTAGTCCCTCTTCTTCTTAGCTAACTACTCAACTAACTTCCCCTTCTCATGTTGCACTTGCACTTATTTTGTATTGTGCACATTCGGCTTCTCATTCTGCTCCACATTTTCTTGGGCAAGATAATTCTGAGGAAGATTATTTTCTTCCTCTCGGGCAAGATGATTCTTTTCTTCAAGAGGAGCTAGCAGTTGAGGAAGATGATTCTCTTTCTAAAGCAGGAGATATTGGTAATTTGAAGTTGTTATGAAATTGAGTTATATTTTTATATACTTTTAAAATTATATATTCTTTGTATTTTACAGCTGAAAATTTAAACCCTCAACTAGTAGCTGATAATTTGAACCCTTTACCAGCAGCTGAAAATTTAGAACCTCAATTAGCAGTTGAAAATTTGGGACCTCTACTATAGTTATGAAGATCAATGAGGGTGAGAGGATGACCTAAATATTATTGTCCTGGCACAGTATTTAATTATTCTTACTTTTTTTTTAATGATAAACGCTGTATATATGTGTAAATCTAATTTGACTCAATTTTTTCTATAGATAAAGCATTTGTAAAAAAAAAAGAGAAGGAGGAAGAGGAAAGATAAGAAAGCTCCATAAGACCAAAATCCAAACAAGAGGAGGAAGAAGAAAAGTAAGAAGAAATCTCCAAAAGACCCAAATCAAGAAAACTAATTATACTTATTTGTCAAGAATTGGTTTTATTATATTTTTGTTAGGAAAGTTTACATATTTCCAAAATTTTTTACATTTTTATTTTTAATTTTGATGGTTTCAGACTTTTACATTTTTATATATTTTTTGTATGATTTCTTTAGTCATTAACAGCTCGTAATAATATCTTTCACATTTTTCCAAGTAGTCAAAATGTATGTGCAGATTTTTTTAGTCATTAACGGTTGTGTGCCTCAACCACACCATCGTGCGATCATCTCTGCATATTGCAACAAACTCTTAAGCATAACCGTGAATTCATATTGCATGGCTGTGCAATTGAAGGACCTATATCAGACACAATCTGTAATACCCGCCCTTTAGTATACGTATTCATGACGTATTATTTGTATTTTATACATGTTAGATATTGGACTTTATTTAAGTTTAAGAATGTACTTGAGTTGTAGAAATGAGCTAGATTGTAAGAAAAGTTTGGAGTGAATTGTTACAATTGGAAGTTGTGGCCTATTGTGCAATATGCCCATTTCATTAAGGGGCTAAGTAAATATTTGGATGATATTTTATTATATTATTAAGTATGATTATAATGGTTAATTGGGGATAAATATGGAATTATTGATTATTGAGTAATTATGAAGGGAGACTTTAAGGGGGCAAATGGTTATTTTTCATTGGCTAAGTGTATGTGTGTGTATGTATTTGTGAATATTTAATTGTGTGGTGTGTGTGTATATGTAGAGATTTTGGAAAGGAAGAAGAGAAGAAGAGAGTGTAGAGATTTTGAGAGAGTTTATAAGCTTATTCATATGATCAAATCAATTGATTTGGGAAATTTTAAGAGGGTTTTCATCCATTGGAGTCTTAATTTGATAAGCTTACTTGTGTTTTAGTTATTTTTAATTGAGTTTGGTTGTTGGGAATTTCGGGTTCTGCATACCCTATTTTTTAGTCCTTTTGTTTTGACAATAACTTGAGCTAGAGGGCTCTGATTTAAGCAAGGTTAGACTCCCTAGAAACTTCAGAGAGTCCTCTATAATTTTTGAGTTTTGAGCTTGGATTGATTTTGTAGTTCTGAAGTTCAAATAGGGCCGGATATTTCAGTACTCATGCTAAATGCTCTATTCTATTCGAATAGATTAAAAAATCCATAATTAAATCTCTACATGTCCTATTGGTATGATTTTAGTTGGAAATGAAATTAGACTCATATATGTAGAGCCTGTATAAATTTGGTAATTTTAGAATGTGTCAATAATTATTAAGAGTATCATGAACATTATGTATCAAACATGACAATAATAGTATATAGGTTAGTTTGTGAATTTTCTTATGTATTAGTTATATGGTGATATCTAGAGTTGTAGAACTCTAAATTAAGCAAGGTTAGATGCTCTAGAAACTTTAAAGAGTCTTCTACAACTTTTATGTTTTGATTCAGAGTTGATTTTGCTGTTAATGTCTGGTATGGCCCCAAAATTTTCTTGCTCAACCTGTTAACTCTGTGTTACCTAGATTAAATAAAAAATTCATAATTAATTCCATACTTCCCCAAATTGAGAAATTCCAGTTGGAATTGTTAGTAGACTCATATGAATAGTTTTAGTAATATTTTCATGATTTTTAGACTTGTGTGTGAATTATTTGGACTCTTTGAACCTAGAGTATGGGGTTGCACTTAGTTGCATTTTTATTGAGTTGAGTGCAAGTGTCATGTTTGCTACATGAATTGATGGATGATTGTGTGTTGGCATTGATAAGGATATTGGAGACACTACTCACTAGAGGAAGCTTTTATTACAAAAGGAGTTGAAGGCTTGAGGTAAGTAATTATTATTATAATGCTTACATGTAGAAATTTTCAAGTAACTATAGTTATTTAACTATATTAATTTGTGTATGCCATTTAAGTGGCAAGATTGAAAAGCATGACGAATATATATATATGTTGTGAGAAAGCATGATGAACATATGTATATATATTATTGATGAGAATGTGAATTGGTTGATTGAGAATGTGTTGTGATACATTGTGAATATTGGCACTTGTGAGGTGCAAGCCACTTAATGTGGTATAAATTAATATGCATTGCTTATAAGAGAAGTGAATTATGTTTCACTATGAGAAATGGAATTGATGAGAAATAAAAAGGGATGTTAAATTGTGATGATATAATTGTACATATGCATTTTGATATGTTGTGAAAATGATTGAAATATATGAATATAACATAATGTGAGGAATGTGAGGATGTGAGGAAAATGTATGTGTGTGGAGATTGAGCTCCACTATCTGAGACTGAGCTGGGCATAGAGTTTCAGATATGGCCATTCATATGAAATATATATATATACGTGTGAGATATGAGATTGAGCTAGGCAGAGAGTCTCAGGAATGGCCACGGTTATATAAAAAAAGGAACGACTAAAGCAACGTGTGTGATGAGTGGCGAGAACTCCGGCCGAATGCTAACCTACATAAACATGCATTATTGCACCATATTTGCATACATACATTGCACTGTAATTATATATATATTGTTGAATTTAGATTTAGTGTAAGATGTGAATGTGATGATTATGGTGGGGTGTAGATATTGAGTATATACACCCGTATATGTTTATTTTAGCAATTATTAGATTGCTAATGTTGTTATGAGTTTGTGAATATGTTAAGAATTTCTTAATAATTATAGAAATGCACTATTAGGTTGAAGATAAGGGTGTGTCTCAAGTTGTGTGTCTAGACACGGGTTATTTTAGATTAAAACCTGGCTATATTTGTTTAGATGATTTTAGACAGTGTTGAACACGGGTCGAGACACACTTAATACAGGGCGAGTCTCAGACCGTGTACTTAAGACACGATAGATTTTGCTTGAGATATGGGCGTGTTGATGGTTATGTATGTTTGTGTGGATTTGGGTAGTGTTGAATATGGGCATGGACACGAGCGTGTCCTTATCCATGTATTTTCATGTTGTGTGATTTTAGGCAGTATTGAACACGGGCAAAGACATAGGTGTGTCCTTAGCCGTGTACAATTATACATTTCGGACAGCTTGAACACGGGCGTGTTTAAGACCGTATAGTATAATAATTTGATATTTAATATTTTCTCCTTAATTAGTTCTTGAGAAGAACTATATGTATGCTTATCTTAATAATTGCTTATTGAGTTGCAAGCTCATCCTTTTGCATTTATGGATTGCAGGTTTCGATTGATTAGAAAGCTTGAAGTATATTTCTTTGTGAGCTCAGATGTGTTAAAGGCAGACTTGGTGTCAACATCTTTATCCTCATGAGCATTATCATCATTTTGGCAAATTTAGGCTTTTGTAATAAGATTATGTTGTTTTTATATACATATGTAAAGTTTTTGTATAATGTACAAACTTATACTTTCATATATAAAATGCACAACTGAAATTGAACCATTTCAACCACTTCTGCATCACCGACCTGAAAGAAGCTGAATGTAATATAGAGAGTAATATATGTTAATAAATGGACTCCAGTACAGTTCTAAGTTAACTAAATATCTAAACCAAGATAGCAGAGTGATTCAAAGAGCCAAGCGTCAACAATCCATGTTAATTTAGATAAATGAAATAAGAACCAATGGGATGCCACCTGAGCACAGAAGAAGACTATTACAAAAGCAGGAATGAACAAAAATACAACATCAACATGTTTCCAAAAAATTTGGTAGATGTCTTGAAATGTAATATCGCATACTTGGCTCTCTATGCATAGTTGTCTAATAAAACTGAGATAGCAAACCCATTATTTGACAAACATTCACCAAAAAGGATAGACAAACCAATCTATACAAGATTTGAAAAGCAACAAGGAGTACCCCAAGTTGCCTTGAATTCACAACATCAGATTGAAACTCCAACTCCAAAATTTCAGGCTTTGGCAATATGTTGTCATTGGTATTAGGATTTGATGAACTCTCACCATGCAAATATTCATTTATATTCTCACCCTGTCAGAATTCACAAATATCAGTATATACATACATAATTGAAAAAATATATGGGTAATTACATTATATATTACATACCATATTCAAGATTTACTTGATAAAATTAAACACAAAGAAAAAGTACATAAACTGAGCTGCCTCTGAGCACCTGCGCAAAGAAAAAACCATCATTGAAAATGCACACAATTCACACATAAAATACAATTAACTTAATTTCTTCTTCCTACAAATACACCTAATTGAAGAATGAAAAGTGATCTAGCTCCCAGTAAGCAAAATTCTGGCTATGCATTTAGCAATCAAACACAAACGGAAACATAAATTCATCAACATTAATTATAAATCCAAATAAAAATAATAATCACAAAAATAAAACTTGCATGCAAAGCCAGCTAATAAAACTTTCCAATTCAATTTTTTTTTCCCATTTTTCTTCCTCATTTTCTATGGAAACAAACGGAGCGAAATAATACACTACACATACAACACCTCCATAACCAACAACGCTCGAGTAAAAATTAATTCACTGCCACTGCATGCAATCATATAAATAAAATAAAACGAGTATGCAGCTTCATGTGTTCTAATTATATATACTTCGCAACGGACCGAGTTGGAGACCGACGGTTGACTCGCAAAGCAGGCGGCGCGTGGAATGCACTAACCGCCACCACACTCAAGTTGCTGTCCAGCAAAATAAAACTGAAAGGAAGATATTTATTTTACAAAGCGAAATGGGCGGACTTGCTTTAAAAGAAGGAGGAGAATTATTGATTCATTAATTACAATACGATGACGTGTTAATATCATTTTTACTAATTATTACAATATAATGTGTTCCACGTGTTAATATCAAGTCTTTTTAGACAGTGCATGATTTCCGCGTGTGGATTTTAAATTTTGCATGCTGTATATGCACCCTTTCAATTGAGAAATTATTGGGTGAATTTATTCCCCCACATAAATATTATCAACTCTTCGTTTTCAAAAAATATATATATATATATCATTCTATAGTATAAACAGTTGTATTTATACAACTGAAATTAAAATCGTTAAATTAAAATTTAATTAATTATAACCATTAATATATTTTACAGGTATTGATACACCAATATAATCAATAGTTGTAATTAAATAAAAATTAATCTAACGGTTGTAATTTCATTTGCGTAGATACAAACGTTTACACCATAGCAAAAGCTTATATTATATATGGCAAAAGCCTATATATATATATATATATATATATTATGAATTCTCCCTTATAAATTCAACAGCATTTATGAAACTTTTAACTTTAAAATTTAAATATCTCACCATTATTATTGAATTATTTTTTAAAATACTACATCTAAACATGAATATCAAATTACCTCCTTTGTTACTTTTTCAGCTAATTTAGCCATCAAATTATTTAATAAAAGTCAAATTAATCCTAAAAATTATACTTATCTCCTTATTTTTTGATAGATGAACCAAAAACCCCCTTGATATTTACAAAAACCTCCCTAAAAAGTTTTACTTATTTAACAAATTGATCCTATTATAGTAAAGGCAAATTTTTTAAAATTTAAAATTATATTTAAGGCTCTTGCTAGGGTACAACTATTATATCTATACAAATGAAGAGAATACACGAGTCTTACTACACCTGACAATAACCTGTTCTATTCTAACCTTTTTTAAAAAAAATTATTTTACTGACCTTTTCAATCTCCACTCCTCCGCCCACTCATCCAGTTACTTCCATATTGTTGCCCTTGGCCCTCTTCCCACTCCCACTGTTGCCATTCTAACCATAGCCTCACCATCATGCACTCCATCCCTCTTGACATTTACCTTGGTAGTGCGGCTATTACCACAGTCTCTACGGTACTATTGACGTCATTTTTATAACTCATTTGTCCCTCCGGTCATAGCTCATCTTAATAATAATATTAAGAAGAGAAGGAGGAAGAAGAAGAAGAATTAGAATAGACATATTTATTATGTTACATACATAAAACAAGGATACATACAATGTCTGTTTAAAGGGATAAAGATCCTCGTATCCATGGCATCCAAACCAAGATTCGTGTTGTTCCCAATTTCCCAAATCAGGTTTTTTTTTCTTTTCATTTTTTTCTCTCTTTTACTTCAACAAAAAAAAATCGTAACTTTTTATGTCTTAAACACAGAGCAGCTTTTAGCTAAGCTGGCATTAGGAAGATTTTTTTTTTTTCATTTTTTCTAAAAATTAAGTATTTGTTATTGGTATTAGGAAGAATTTGTATTGAGATTTTATAATTGGACATGATTAAATTGTGTTTTTGGGTTTTTATTTTAATGATGTGACAAATATGTCTTATTCGATACTTGGACACATTGCAGAAGGTTTTCTTTATGCTAAATAGTAGAAGTATGCCACTTGAGCTAATCGTAATTTTAGAGAATTGGCAGATCCAGTAATTCATGGTGTAAGACACCTTACTCTGAGAATTTTAATAGTAATTTTAAATGATAGTTTCCTGCAAGATTAAATAAGTTAGTTTTGGCTTCAAGTCTTGCATACAAACAAGAGGGAAAATTCTTGTAGGATTTTGAGTTCCTATAATTCTTATAAATTCTTACACATCAAATGTTAAATTCTTATAATTCTTCTAATGTTAAATTCTCCATTATTATAAGATTAGAAGATTTCATCAAAGTTCTCCATTATTAACGTGAAAAAAAAAACTCTGTTAAACCTCAGTAGCTGAGCTGATTACCCAAAAACCCACTCCCACATTGACAGAAAGCCAATTGGCCATGGCTCTCATTGCTGCTACTTCTGCTGCTGCTACTGCTTCTGCTTTTTCTTCTCCTTTACCATCCCCACTGCTCCTGCGATCCAAGTTCCCCAAACTGCCCTCTCTTCCTCTTATTTATTCTCTTCTACCTTGTTATTCAAAAATTCGGTGTGTTTGTAGAAGAAATTGAGAGCGAGAGGAATTCATGTTGCTATAACAGCAGCCTCGACCAAGAGCAATCCTAGTGCAATTCAAAACAATAGCGGCATCCAAAAATTAAAAAACGATAAGCAATTGGAGGAAGAAGTAGAGGTCGAGGAGGATTTGCCATGGATTTAGAAGAAAGCATTAGACCTAGTGGAGTTCACTGGTTCTGTTACTCAAGCCATTCCTGGTCCTAGAGTTGGCCAAAGCTCCTTACCTTGGATTCTTGCCCTTCCTTTAGCTTATCAAGAAAAATTGGGATTTTTAGCATGGATTGTTCTGAAAATTATTGTTGATTTGTTAAAACGGAATTTTAAAAAGTGCTTAATTGCTCAACTATGGGTTTATTTAAATTAAATAAATATATTAGTATTCCTTTTACAGATCAATGGTAATAATTAAACTAAAATTAATCTAATGGTGTTTAGTTTTAGTTGTATATATACAATAGTTGCACTGTAGAAGGACTCTATATTTAAAAATCATATATGTTTATACCATATAAATTTAATAAACTAATAATATATTATATAAATATATAAATTTAATTATGCATAAAATATATATTTTTAATATATTCATGCATTATATTTAATTTCTATATTATAATAACATTTCAATATTTTAGAAAAGTAAATGTACAATTTAATATGTACATAAATTATTAGCTTTTCAAAATTTTCTTTTTAAAGTAATAATAAACATAATAAAAGCTATATGTGTGTGTGAACCATGAAGACTATTGACTAAAGGTTACAACGTTCACTAAATTTTGATGATAACAACATATGATAAAAATGTTGTTAAAATGATTTTATGCAAGTAATGTGTATAAAGGGCTATCAAATAATAAAATGTAAATTTAAGTGGATTAAGCCTATAAAGTGCAAAAAAACTAAAAGTTGAAGCCCAATACGACTCATAAAGCCCAAGTAGAGATTGGTAGGATTTTTTTTAGGTAATTTAGAATTATTGTTAAGGGGTAAAAGAGAAAAATAACTTTAGTCTTGGAAGCCAAATTTGTCTATTTGCACAAAATTTGCAAAAAGCTTTTAAGTGATAAAATTGTAATTTTTGGTTCACCAAACATTTTTACGTAGCAAAATTTGCAAAAATATTTTGGTGGAAAAATTGAAATTTTTGGTTTACCAAATTACAAATAAAAATGGCACAAACTTTTCAAATAAACAAATAATACTTTTTTAAAAGACCGAGGTTGCTATGCACAAAAATGAAAATGATCCCACATGTGACAAAATCTAAAAACTTCCTCATAAGCTAATTCAGAAAAATTAACTCTAAGGGCTGCAGGAAAACTGAGGCAGTGTGCTTTTCAAAAATTTATTTGTATACTCTAAAATTGATTTCCTGCAAACAGCTTGCAAAGAAGATTTTGTTGCATCCTCATATGTTTAGAATTCTGGAATATATCTTGGACATATTGGCATCTAAGGCAACTCCCTTTGTGCATATTTAAATAATATTTACCAATTATCCAAGTGTGTATGTGTGAAGAGCAAAAATTATTTTCATTAAAAGATTTTTCTTTAGCTTACATGGTTGGTTTCTCTTCTCTCAATTATCCATAGGGTTGCTTGTATTTTCTTGGTTGAGTAAGAGAGACACACACCATTTTCTTTAAGTTGTTGTAAATTTTGAATGACATCATTCATAAAACTTGAGAGTTTTGGGTAGTGGATGCTTAGTTTTTGGATCTATTTAAAATCAGAGTTGTATACAGTTTTTAGATCTATTAGAAAAATTAGTAAGGGTGTTAATTACTGGAGCTACTGATAACTAGCTCGAGTAATAGCTTAGGTTGGGTAGAACTAAGACTATAATTGGATTATCTCTTGCCTGTGAAAAAAGACTTTAAGTTACTGAAAAATCTTAAGGAAGTTTCCTTTAAGAAGTGGATGTAGGCAAGGGGTGTCGAACCACTATAAAAATTACGTGTGTTAATTTTCTCTCATTCTTTCTTTTCTTATTTACTCTTTGTGATTGTGCCTTAATCTATTCACTTGTTTTGACTCTCTTTTTGTTTATCAAATTCAATATTGACATTACTTTTATGAGTTAACTAACTTAACACAAAAATTTGAAAGTAGCTTTCCAGACTTACATTTCAAATTGGCAAGTCATTTTATTCTGCACGACTGATTTATACTTTAGCTTAAAAGGAAACTTTTAAAAAAATTGTGACCACCTAGCATGCATGTCTTTACTGATCCGCTTCTAACTATTTAGATACTTTTAATGCATCATAATTTGAGTACAAAATAAATTCTCGCCTAACCAGATAATGCTATCATATCCATAAAGTGCGCATTATAAAGTAAAAATATTTATCATAAGTAGTCCATTTATCATAAGAAAGTTTACCATTGGTCTCTTTTCTTAAGAAAGAACAATGCATATTCCCATGCCACTTACATTACAATTTACTTCAAATAGCTTATCAAAATTGAAGTTTTGTAAAAACAACTTCAGCTTCCTCTCCCTATTAGATTTTTCCTTTCTTCAAGCATTTTGTGATTGGAGCTGCTATGTTGCTAAATCTTTTAATAAAGTGCCTATAGAAAGTTGCTAATCCATGAAAGTTTTAAACTTTTATTATAGTTTCTTGAGTAAATCACTCTATGATAGTTTTGACTTTCTCTTCATCCACTTGAATACTTTTTGAACTAATCACTCTATCATAGTTTTGACTTTCTCTTCATCCACTTGAATGCTTTTTGAACTAACTATGAATCCTAAGAATAATAGTTTATTGGTCATGAAACTGCACTTCTTTAGATTTATATACAACTTGCTTTCTTATAGAGCTTTCAGAACTTTGTGCAAATGTAAAAAATGCTCCTCCTCTGATCGACTATAAATTAAGATATTATTAAAATAAACTACAATAAATTTTTTCAATGAAAGGCTTTAATACCTGATTCATCGATTGCATAAAATTGCTTGGAGCGTTGGTTAACCCAAAAGGCATCACCAACCACTTATAAAATCCCTCTTTAGTCTTTAAGGCTATGTTCCATTCATCTTCTAGTATAATCTGAATCTGATGATATCCACTCCTTATATTAATTTTGAAAAAGACAATTGCTCTACCCAAACAGTCTAATATATCATCAAGTCCGAGAATTAAAAACTTTTACCCAATTTTAATTTTGTTTATAGCTCTATTATCTATATATATGTGCCAACTTCTATCTTTTTTTAATGTTAATAAGGTTGGAACTGCACATGGATATGCCCTTTTTATAATAACTCCTCCACCTTCTCTTTTAGGATTTTACTCTCTTATATATTCATTCTATAATAAGGCAAATTTGGCAAGTTAGCTTTGAGAATCAAGTCAATATGGTGTTGGATGTCCCTCATTAAAGGTAGCCATCTGGTAATTTTTATAGTATAATCTTGTTGAATTTCTCTAATAATGGTTTGACTATATATGGATGCTTTATTACTTTTTGCTCCTCAATAGCAATCAAGAATTATTTCAGAAAGGCATGAACACCCTTGGAATCCTTACATGCAGCTTTTATCTCACATTCTAGATGGGTGAGGATAAAGAAAGTTCATCCCTCTACTTTTGAAGTCTTAGGATAAGGACTTCTTTTTATAGGCAACAATATGAACTTTATGGACTTTTATGTCCCTTGTTCTTCTATCACCTTTTACTTTCCAACAGCCTTTTCCTCTTAGTACTTATCACTACATGTTATGGCCTTTTGTATTATTTGATTTTATCAATGATAGTTGTCACTCTCATAATTTCTACGAGAGGAATCATATCTTCCTTTATTTAACATCATCATCTCTACTTTTAACGCCATGTTCTTTGCCTCAATCAAGTTGCATAGCACTTGTATAACTATTTTGTCTTTAATTTGAGGTTTAAGCTTTTTAAAATACCTAGCCACCTATTAACATTTACTCTCCCTTAGGCCATTTCTTTTTGTTAGCCTCATGAACTCTATAGTATAGTCATAAACTGATCTTTGGACCTAGATGGCATTGACAGTATTGTTGAAATAAGATTTGTTTATAGTTAGGAGGGAGAAAATCTCTCTTTAAGAGCTACTTTATTCTATTCTAAGATTTGATTGGTACCTTTCCTTCATAGACCATTCTACTTTATAGCCTTTTCCACTAAGTAGAAGTAACACCTTTTAATCTGTAAACTACCAGTTTTACTCTTTTATCTTATAGGATCTCCATGTATTCAAAGAATTGATCTATATATGTAAGCCAATCAATAAAATCTTCAATGTTTAGATTCTTATTAAAGTAAGAAATGTCTACCTTCAATTTGAAATAATAGTTGTTTCTATTAATCATAAGTACTTATATTATTACCACTATATCTTAGAGGGTGATAGTAGCTAGATGTGAAATCATCCTCCTTATTTGAATTTTCATCATAAAATTATTATCTGTAATTATATGCAAGAACAAGTCTGTTAATAGGTTAGCTTTAAGCAATATCTTCTCTTGGGCATTACCTATTACCATTCCCATTTCGGTTGACACCTACTGCTAAAGCACGAAGTTGACTAAAAATTTCATCAAAACATCGCTCCAAATGTTGAAATCAATCGTCTATCTTTTGTTCCAAGGCTTTCAATATCGCTTCTTGTACTTGGGCTCTAGTTCATAAGGTTTCCACATCTTGGTCACGTCATAGACATGATCGCTTACTTTATTATTATCACCTGCTATTTGGATTGGGTAAGTTACCTACTTTGATACCATTTGATGCACTAAGTGAGAGCGAAAAAAATAAGGCTAGTACACAAGTAAGCCTTAAAAGAAAAACATATAAGTTTCAATTGTAGACACTTAAAAACATAAAAGAGAAAAAATTATTGTATTGTTTGATAAATGAATTGTCAGAGAACAAGCTATCTATTTATAGGGAGGCACAACCTACTAATCCCATATTATATAGAAAATAAATGAAAATCCTAACTAAAATAAAAAGTCAAATTATAGCCAAGAAAGGAAAAATAAAATAGGAATGAGAATAAAATCCCAAACAATAAAGGAAGTAACATAAAATAAGTCTAAATCTTTAACTAAATACGAAGAAAATAATTTAGACCTTGCGGGATGTACATTTAGACTTCTATCTTTCGCTCTGGTCCATGTATGAGTCAGTTAAATCTTCTACATTAGTAGAACTATAAAAGGTACAAAAAAACCTTTAATCTTTTATATTAATACAACTAAATTCTAAATATTTTTAAAATTTAAAATATTCATTTACTTTTTATTAATCATTATTTGAAAATGTAAAAATGTTTTTAAAAATTATTTATTTTAAAAATGCTATATGATAATTTTTTAAATAAATTTCACACTTTATTAGCCAAAATATAATTTCCTTTGGCCAATAAAATTCTTTGAGAAAAACTATTAGATTTTAACCATTGAATTTTATTTGGCCAGCAAAATTTTATTTATAAAAATTATAAAATTTTAGGATAAATTATTAAAACTCTTTTGAAATTTGCTCAAATATATTAGTCGATCCTCTATTTTTTTAAAATACGTTATGACATCCCTAAATTTATTTTCGTTACATTAATTAATCATGCGTCAACTTTGCTGTTAGTTCAAGAAGTTATAAATTTCTAACATTCATACCATTTTTACTTTTCTAACACTTATATCAGTTTTAAAAATTTTCACCAATAAAAAATAAATTTACTTTTCTTAATTTTTCATAATTTTAATTTAAAAATACAAATATAAGATTTTATACAAAATAATTTTTCATATTTTAAATTAAAAAATAAATTTATATATACATATTAAATAAATTTAAATGTTAAAAATAAATAAAAATATTTAATGTTAAAATATATAAAAAAATTGTAATTATACTACTACTTTTCACAATATTTTAGATTATACAAATTGTAACATCCATGTCCTGGAAATAGGATTACTGTTACTTAATATAAATTAAGAATGTTATTACTGTTGCAGTGCATTAAATTGGGTGATTTAAGATTTGTATGCCACCATTATGAATAGATGATTGGAGTTCGAATATTCAGTAATTAAGTCAATAATTGATATTGAATGAACATGTGGTATGGAATTGAGATTTATAAGAGATTCAAATGTGTTAAGATAAGAACCGATATGATAG